>SZWC01007765.1:12790-24316 GCA_023375785.1 Penium margaritaceum | reverse complement strand
TCGACCTCAAACCCAGGTGGCTGGACCATGTAGATCTCCTCCTCCAAGGTGCCGTGGAGGAACGCATTGTTCACATCCATCTGGTGCAGCTCCCAGTCATGGTGAGCGACCACACCAAGCAGCGCGCGAGCTGTGGTCATGCGGCCAACAGGGGCAAAGGTGTCAGTGAAGTCGATCCCCTCAACCTGAGAGAATCCCTTGGCAGTCAAGCGGGCCTTACAGCGGTCCAGTGAGCCGTCAGGCTTCACCTTCTTGCGGAAGACCCACTTGGCCTGCACGACCTTCCGTCCCTCAGGACGGTCGACCAGCTCAAAGACTCCGTGCTCCCGGATGGCCCTGAGCTCGTCCTCACAGGCGGCCCGCCACTGCTCAGCATCCTCTCCTGAGAGAGCCTCCTTTAACGTGTCTAGATCAGGGATCGTCAAAGGGGAGCTCCGGGTGGCCAGGACACATGCCTCATGGGTCGGATGGATCGCAACTAGGTCAGCGGCAGCTGCCTGTGCAGCCTCGTGCTCGTCAGCAATCAGCTGGTGCCCAATGGGACAAGCTGGGTGCACCTCCATGTAGGTGCCTTGGACACTTAGGCCGAGAGCCTTTGTGCCAGGGTCACCACTGTGCACGCTGCGTGTGCGTCGTCTGGGTGGCGCAACCACAGTCGAAGGTGCTCGTGAGGCCAGTGGGCGCAGACGCCCACCTGGTCCACGGGAGTAGCCTGAGTCTCAGCTAACCGACGGTTCTGGCACAGGGAGGGCAGGTGCTGTCTCTGGAGACGCTGCAGGTGTGGGCGAGACAAGTGCGGCAGGCGCGGGTAAAACAGGCGCTGTAGGCACGGACGAGACGGTCGCAGCAGGCGCGGGCAAGACAGTCGCGGCGGGCGCGGATGAGGCAGGCGCCGTAGGCGGAGAGGCGGCAGGTGCAGCCCCGGCAGGTGAAGCAGGCGCTGCAGGTGCGGGCGAAGCAGGCGCTGCAGGTGCGGGCGAAGCAGGCGCTGTAGGTGCGGGCGAAGTAGGCGCTGCAGGTGCGGACGAAGCAGGCGTTGCAGGTGCGGGCGAGGCAATCGCGGCAGGCGCGGGCGAGGCAGTCGCGGTAGGCGCGGGTGAGGCAGGCGCGGCAGGCGCAGGCGAGACAGTCGTGGTGGGCGCAAGCAGGGCAGGCGTAAAGACTACAGGCCCGACAACAATGATGGCCGGGTCAATGGTGGCCAGCGACGGTCCCACCCCGGAGGCACCCCGGACGGACTCACCCTATGGGGTAGACTCCCCCATCCGACAGGAGGCCTCACAGGTGGGAACGTGAGACGCTGCCTGGGTGAGAATGGCAGACAGGTCGCGGTACGACAGTGCCTAAAAAAACAGCGCGTCGCGCAACTCAACGATGCGATGGCGACCCGCATCCCAGAAACGCCACGCTTTGGAGCGCGAGGAGACACCGAGGAAGGCACACATCCAGCCGCGCGGAGAGACCTTGGATCCCTTTGGTCCTCGGTGTACCAGACACAGGCCAAGGAACCCCAGACGCGAGCAAGCCTGAGGTCCGCACGGTGACCGAACCACAGCTCATACGGCGTGACGTGGTCCGGCAAGGGACCATGCGGGAGGCGGTTCCAGACCCACGTCATGTAGGCGAAGCCCTCGAAGGCGAAGGACTCCGGGAGACCGCACTCAGCGTTCATGGCGCGAACCGCGTCCTCCATGGTGCGGTTCCAGTGCTCGGACACACCGTTCTGCTGTGGCGTAGCAGGGGCCGAGAGCTGGTGACACATACCAAGCTCGGCGAAGTGAGTGGTCAGCTCATCGAGATACTCACCGCCGCGGTCAGAGCGGAAGGTGTGGAGGGAGTGACGAGACTGACGCTCGACCATCACGAGCCACAAGCGCACGGCTAGAGCGGCATCACTCTTGTGGCGGAGGCAGTAGACCCACCGCATGCGGGTGAAGTCATCCGTGAGGGTAATAACATACCGACCACGGTCAGCGACAGACTCGACAGGGAGAGGTCCGAGGAGGTCCGAGTGGACAAGCTCCAGGGGACGCTGCGCGCGAGTGACGGAGGCAGGGAAGGTGCATCGATGCATCTTGCCCTGAGCGTAGAACAGACAGTCGGTCTTGGGCGGCTTCTCGAAGGAAGCCACGTCAAGACCGAGAGCGGGCTGTGTACGAATGAGCCTGGACACAGTGTCCGTGCTCACATGACACAGGCGCCGATGTAACAGGCGCTGGTGGTCAGGAGACAACACCCCCGTGACAAAGACGCGGGCAGATGAGCAAGGGGAAGAGTCAGCAGCAGAGCAACGCACGATGCGATACAGGTCATCCACAACAGAGGCACGCAACACAACCGTGGAAGTGTCAAGTGCAGTGATCGTGGCATCATCAATGGAGTGGTGAACAGAGAGACCCATCCTCGTGCAGGCACGGACAGAGAGTAGGCTGAGCTCGAGATCAGGCACGAAAAGCACGTCAAAAAGATACACGGGACCAGACGGACCATCGAACCGTACGACCCCTGTCCCCTGAACAGGTAGTGACTGCCCAGAAACTGTCCGCACTGACCGAACAGACCCAACAGGACCAAGCACGACAAAGGCGGTATGGTCGCAGGTCATGTGGTGAGTGGCCCCTGAGTCAATGATCCAGTGGCCACTCGCCTCACGACCTGTGGTGGTCACGGTACAACGAGCAACGGAGCACGCTGCCTCTGCTGGACGCTGAGCAGGTGTGGCAGGAGAGCGAGACAATGCACGACGATGCGACTCATCCAACCACTCTGTGCTGTCAGACTCATCCTCACCAGGCAACGCAGCCCCCCCACAAGGACGATCACGTGCCACAAACACAGATGGACAGTCAATCTGTGGACCACTCGGCTGTGACAGCACACTCGCACCTCCCTGTGAGTGAAGTGCCAGCAGTCGACGTCGCTCCGCGATGGTCTGGTCCCTCGGGTCCGGCGTGGTACTCCCCCCGGATGGCGGAGGATCTGCCGCCGGTGCTGCCTCGGAGGTCGCTGCGGTACGGGCTGCTGCTCCAGTGCGGATCCGCTCCTCGTGGGCTGCCTGAAGACTACGGGTGATCCTCGCCCAGTCCAGCTCCTGCTGACACTCAGTGTAGCGATGAGGTCCGCCGCAGTTGTGGCAGCGGACCGCCCGTCCGGTGCCACCGGAAGGCTGCTGCGGTCCCCTCTTCTTCTTCCCCTTCTTCCCCTTCACGGCTGCTGCAGTGGTTGTCGGAGTAGCAGGGGAGGAAGCGGGAGAGGCAGAGGTGGAGCTGGTGGGGGTGAAGGTGGACGACGGTGTGGAAGGCGTAGAGGACGTCGCTCCCACTGCTGCTGCAGCCATGGCGCCCTGCTGATGCGCGCGGGCTGCCTCGTCAGCTGTCGCAACCTGGATGAAGTACCGCTGCGCCCAGGGCAACAGCTGCAGGGTGTTGGACATGGACGCGAGGACGTCCTGGTCGAGGCGGGAGAAGGTGTCAGTGAGCTCGGGGCGCCCTCCCAGCATGATGGTGTCCAGCGCCCAGAGCTGAGAGCCGCCTCAGGTGCCCAGACGAGTGTACAGGCGCATGGCCCGACGCCAATAATCAGCTGCTGACTCCGAGGATCCCTGATGAAGGGAGTGGAACTCGCGGAGGCGCGCTGACCGGGTCACGTGAGTCTCTGCTGCAAAAAGGGTCAGCGCCAGCTCCCAGCCGCGGCGCGGGTCTGCGCCTGCTCCTGTCCCAGGCGCGCCCAGGAAGGGGCGGAAGTCGACCACTGTCTCCTGTGGAACTGCGTACAGCAGTCCACGCATGGCACGCGCTGCCGTCTGGGATTGGAGCGGATCAGCCGTCTGGTACTGGCTATGGTAGTAGGGCCAGACTCCCTCTGAGTCTGCCCATACCTGAAACAGCACCTCCCAACAGTCAAACCCCGCCTTGCTGTCGTAGTGAGGCGGGGAAGTCTCGAAGTCCTTGGGTCGTCGCTCCGTGGGGAGCTGGACCTCTGGTGGTGCTAGGAGCGGGCGTGGGAAGGGCATGAAAGGCATCAACGCTGCTCCTCCAGCGGCACCCGAGACCTGACGCGGGTCGGTCTGCTGTTGCTGCTGCTGCTGCTGCTGCTGTCCCCTCGGACTGGGCGCCGGTGTCTCAATGTGCAGGCTCCTCATCTGCTCCATCAGCCGGCGAAGCGCGTCCTCCCCAGCAGGAGGTGGCGCCTGATCCCACTCCTCGACCATGGACTCTCGTCTCTGCGCAGGGGCGGCAGTGGGGCCAGCAGACTCCTGGGCCGATGGGGTTGCCTCTCTCTCTCTCTCTCTCTCTCTCTCCTGAGCTGATGTCCCGGTGTCCCAGACAGAGAGACCAAGGCATCGCGGATCTGTCGCAGCGTAGCTGACTGCTCATCCTGGCGCTGGCGGAGTGACGACTGCTCCACCAGCAGGAAGTCAATCGCCTTTGAGCGTGGGCTGCGGCCCCCGCTCGTGACTGTGTCCTCCAGCTCCTTGCCCTTGGAGCTGCTCAGCTCCATGCTGAGGCGGTGCAAAAGTCGTCCAAATGCAGAACCGTCAGCGTTTCTCGCCGATTTAGGACGGTGGCAAAAGTCGACCTTCTGACCAAAAAATCGGCTAAGTGCTGAAAACTTAGAAGTTTAAATTTTCACCACTAAAAATTGAAGGTTGTCCAAATAAAGCGAAATTTGGACCACAGAGGAGTCTGAGGATGCTGAAGACAATGGTGAAATTTTCGTCTTCAAAAAGTGGGGGAAAAGGCCAAAACGACCTGATTTTGTGCTCAGGCCGAAAAAATGAAAAATTCAAATCAGTGATGCGGAACGGTGAATGCTGGAGGCTACAGAGCTCCAAATGAGGCGACAAAGGGCGCGATGGAAAGCTTGAGATCTAAGCTTTCCAACGAGCCATAGCGCGCAACTTTTGGTGGCTATTTGAGTCCGGCACAGGCGGGTGAAGAGAGGATGGCGGCTGACGCGATTTGCGTCTGCGGCTCCTCCACGTCCGTGCGGCTTCCAGGAAGCTGCACGGCTGGAGTCAGCACCTACAAAAGGTACTGGTGCCTCTGGTGCCTGAGTGGCCACGGCCGCCGCTGCTGCTGTTGCTCGCTGATGGTGCTGTTGCTCGCCCGGTTTGCGGNCAAGCTTCAACTGAAGTAAATGCAGAGAGAGATAACAAATGACAGGTCCACAGCATAAATAGCCGCCGTGGCTCACGGCGGGTGGCGCACACGGCGGTGCCTGTCAAACCTGAACCGGCCCAAAACCACTGTTTTGGCCATAATTCTGCGCACAAGCATCCAAACGGAGCGCCGTCTGATCCTACGGATGCACGACGAAAAGACAGACACAACGACTGGTCACACGCCTACGTCCGGGAACAGCCGGAGAGTGTAAGAAAACAAACATGTAAATCAGCCTGGCAGGGCTGTCCACCGAGAAAATCCTAAAGACCTCCAAACGTAGTCCGTGGGCTGTGGAAGCCCTCTGGTACACTGGGTCTTGGTGTATGGGCTTTGAGCTATCGTGTAGCCCTGTTTAGGGAGAGCATCCTAGTGGCTCCATTACTCTTTCTGTGACATGTATGGTGCATTCTTGCAGCTCTGTTTTCCCATACGTGTTTACTAGAGTTTTCTCGGTGGTCGAGACCCGGGCACTTGGTGGTTTGTACCAGTGCACCGGGAGACCACATAGAAGTCTACCGCATAGTCTCTGACAAGTGATGCACTCTTTCATGGTCGAGACCCGGGTACCTGGTGGTCTGTACCGGTACCTCGGGAGACCTAGCACTGATTACCCTAGTCTTGTTGACCCCCTGTCAGACTTGTGTAGTTTGCATGTGGCTGAGACCCGGACGCCCGGTTACGTGTTCTGGCATCTCGGGAGGCCTAAAATTGCCTAGCTTGGCTAGCCCGTGATGCTAGTGTGTCACCGTAGAGTCTGGTCGTGTTTGGGGTATATTGGATATTTTCTTATCGGTCGAGACCCGGGCACACGGTTGACTGTTCCGGTGCCTCGGGAGACCTCCAGTGTATGGTTTCATGTTCTGGGATATCTGTATTCCCCGTCTGTGCCTTTTGGTGCGGCGGGGATGACGGGGCCTGGTGGGCTAGCCGCCAGTCCCCAGTACATAAGCTCATCGTAGGGCTCATTGCATTTCTCTCCTTGATGCTTAATTCATTTGTTCCAGACTTAGCCAAATATTGGCGCTGCACTTCTCTCGCTCACCACCAGAGCTCATGTCTCTTCCAACATGGGCATGCATGCCCTAGACTCATTTTAGCTTGGTATCAGAGCACAGGGGGGCCGTGTGAGCAACAAAGCAGCGGAATGAGTCTGAAACGCAGCTGAGGTGCGCCACATGGCGTCATGCAGACAGAAGTGTCCAGGAGTGACAAACATGTCTCCGACAGCAACAACGACAGCTTTCACCTTCCACCTAAGTTATGTTTAGTGTTCATGAGGATCCCACCGGGTGCTACTGAAGCTGCTGTATGGGCGGCAGAAGCAGCACCATCGGCAGCAGCGGCAAAAATCACAACAATGCATTCTGGTAGAAAAGTGTAAGTGTCAGTCGTGCACCAGCAGCGCTCCAGCTACATGCACGTGGCGTAGCTGCACGTGCAAGCAGCGCACAGCATCAGCAGCAGCCACACTGTGCAGCAGCAGCAGCATTAGCATCGGTAGCGGCTTTGAGCAGTGCACACTGCGCAACAGCAGTGGCAGCAGCCGCAACCAGCCGCACAGTGGCAGCCTGCAGTCATAGACAGCAGCAGGCAACATTGACTAGCGTGCAAGCACCGTAGCAGCCATATACAGCAGCAGCAGCAGCAGTAGCAGTTGCGTGCACAGCGGCGGGAGCAGCGGCAGCCGCTGCGGGCACTGCAGGCAGTCGTTGCGGGCAGCCGTAGTCGCGCCGTGCAGCACTAGTTGCCACTTGCTGCGGCAGCAACGCGCGGCAGCAGCATTCTGCGCCCTACGTAGCGTGACTGCTGACAGTGGCAGCAGCAGCAACGTTGGTGCAGCTTGCTGCAGCGCGGTTGCAGCAGCGACCAACGCCACACCTTCTTTTCTTTTCTCTGCTGCCCTCCTTTTCTCCTCGCTTGCCCCCATTCTCTCGCCCCACAACCTCTCTCTCTCTATAGCAGCTGCAGGAAGTTGCTTTGCAGCTTCCCGCGGCCTCGTCGATAGTCTCGCTCGTCGACCGACGACCTCGTCCGTCGACGAGCTCGCCGGTCGGTGAGCCCGTCGAGTAACGAGCAAGCCGCTCGAATCCGCCCAGCGGATTCGAGCTCGCTCGAGCGCACACAAAAAAAACGGGGGGGGGAGGGGGGGGTCTACCTCTCCACCATCCTCGGGGCCTGAACTCCCTACTTCGGTGAACCTGGGCTCACCTTCGTCTAAATCTCGCTGCAGATTATTTTTATTGTTAAAAAAAGGTTTTTCACCACAATTTAGCCTACACCCAAGGGCTATACTCTCTCACCGTCCTCACCACCTAGGGACAGCGCCAGACTCCATCCATCATCACATTTCATTGTCCCCTCGGCACGATGTTGTCGTGGTCAGGGCCACCTCTTGGCCCCTCGCTCCCATAGGGATTTTCTCCCTCGCCTACGGATAGTGCTCAGCACTCTCATCCCCTTCATCCGCGACTCTCAGACCCACTGAGGTCGCCGCCAGGACCACCACCAGGTGGTCACCCGGGCCGTATGCTCACGTGGTCCTCATCTCCACCGCTAGGACACGGTCGCTCCCACCATGGGTTGCCTTCTGGGACAACGCTTCTTCCATCGGCACCACCACCTCATGGTTCTTTTGGTCAGTCACTCCTGTGGTCGGTCTCTTCACCACCAGGAGAGAGCTTTTCCCTCACTCCGCCGTTTCACCAGCATGCCAGCACACTGCCACCGACATCACCCTCTCATGGGTACACGAGACAGCCTGCTCTGTGGTCACCTTCTCCTCCGACCGGAGCGAGCGCTCTTCACACCTCAGCGAGTCAGCTGCCTGACGGTTTCTTGTCGAGACCACCTCCACCCTCTGGTCAGCCTTCTCCATGGTCCTTCTCGTCACCATTGAGACAGGGCATTCTACCTCATCCGCATCATCCTCCGCCTTCAGGGACTGATGTGTGGCTGCCAGCACCGCCTTTTCGTGATGCTCCTCTCCAGCCTCTCCCGTGGTCGGTCTCACCACCGTCAGGTCCCGGCATTCTCCATAGTCACCACCATGATTCTCAGAGGGTTGGTCATTTCCTTCCACCACAGGATCCAGCTCTTCGTGGGTTTGCCTGCCACTTTTGTGGCGATGGACGCCACGGATGGCGCCAGTGTCACCTGCGCCCTGGTGGTTGGCATCCACCTTGGCTCCAGCATCGCGAGTTACCTCGCACTCCACAGCAGACAGACCTTTCNAGCGCTCTTCACACCTCAGCGAGTCAGCAGCCTGACGGTTTCTTGTCGAGACCACCTCCACCCTCTGGTCAGCCTTCTCCATGGTCCTTCTCGTCACCATCGAGACAGGGCATTCTACCTCATCCGCATCATCCTCCGCCTTCAGGGACTGATGTGTGGCTGCCAGCACCGCCTTTTCGTGATGCTCCTCTCCAACCTCTCCCGTGGACGGTCTCACCACCGTCAGGTCCCGGCATTCTCCATAGTCACCACCATGATTCTCAGAGGGTTGGTCATTTCCTTCCACCACATGATCCAGCTCTTCGTGGGTTTGCCTGCCACTTTTGTGGCGATGGACGCCACGGATGGCGCCAGTGTCACCTGCGCCCTGGTGGTTGGCATCCACCTTGGCTCCAGCATCGCGAGTTACCTCGCACTCCACAGCAGACAGACCTTTCTCATTCGTCCGTTCCTCACATTGGCTCTCTGGCAGCCCTGTACACCGAGCTCCAGAGTCTGCGGCAGATGATGCAGCAGGTGAGGGACTACCTCTTCTCCCATCCGGATGATTCTTCCTCTTCCCTTTCCTCTTCATCTTCTTCATCCTCCTCCGAGGGAGCTTCTCCTGCTACACCGGACCTTTCATCTCAGTCTGCAGCTATTCTCTCCATCCTCCGCTCCACTAGTGTCATACCCGCCCCCAGTCAGCCTCCTGCTCGACGACGTCGGCGTCGCCCAGCGCGTCCTGTCGTCTCTGGCACGTCTTCACCTCCACCAGCTTCTGTCGTTGCACCGGTTGAGGGGGGGTGTGTGCATCCGTCTACTTCGACGTCGACTACACCAGTGAGCGTCGAGGATGGAGTAGGAGCACCTAGGACCCCACCTGTTGCCTCGCCAGCAGTAGCGTCCTTTACAGCTTCAATATCTTTAGCAGTAGTAGCAGCATCAGACACATCCACACAGTCTACATCCATGCTTCCCGCATCCTCTACAGTACCAGCTGCATCGGCTGGTACATCTGCACTTGCTGCACCAGCTGCCCCACCTGTTGCATCGCCCGCAGCAGCGTCCTCTGCAGCCTCGACATCTTTGACAGCAGTAGCAGCATCAGACACATCCACACAGTCTACATCCATGCTTCTCGCATCCTCTACAGTACTAGCTGCATCGGCTGGCACAGCTGCACTTGCTGCACTAGCTGCTCCACCTATTGCATCGCCACCAGCAGCGTCCTCTAAAGCTTCGACTTCTTCACCAGCAGCTGTAGCATCAGCATCATCTGTTGCATCCACAGCTTCATTGGCATTATCCTCTCCTACAGCACGTGCTTTGCTTACAGCACCAGCTGCAGCAGCTGTGGCAGCTATACCAACGACACCATCTGCTCCATCTACTTCTTCACCAGCAACCGCAGCATCAGCATCATCTGTTGCATCCACAGCCTCATCGGCATCAGCCTCTCCTGCAGCACCTGCTTCACTTACGGTACCAGCTGCATCAGCTGTGACAGCTCCACCACCAGCACCATCCACTCCATCTACTTCTTCATCTTTTTCCTCTACAGCTTCGACTTCTTCACCAGCAGCTGTAGCATCAGCATCATCTGTTGCATCCACAGCCTCATCGGCATCAGCCTCTCCTGCAGCACCTGCTTCACTTACGGTACCAGCTGCATCAGCTGTGACAGCTCCACCACCAGCACCATCCACTCCATCTACTTCTTCATCTTTGTCCTCTACAGCTTCGACTTCTTCACCAGCAGCTGTAGCATCAGCATCATCTGTTGCATCCACAGCTTCATCGGCATCAGCCTCTTCTGTAGCACCTGCTTCGGCTACAGCACCAGCTGCATCAGCTGTGATTGTTATTCCAGCAGCACCAGCTGCTCCATCTTCCACTACAGTTGTCTTTGCTGCATCATCANCTGTGACAGCTGTACCAGCGACACCATCTGCTCCATCTACTTCTTCACCAGCAACCGCAGCATCAGCATCATCTGTTGCATCCACAGCTTCATCGGCATCAGCCTCTTCTGTAGCACCTGCTTCGGCTACAGCACCAGCTGCATCAGCTATGATTATTATTCCAGCAGCACCAGCTGCTCCATCTTCCACTACAGTTGTCTTTGCTGCATCATCAACACGAGCTGCATCAGCACCACCAGCTTCACCGTCAGCATCAGCTGCATTGTCAGCATCTGCTGTATCGGCAGCATCTGTTGCATCAGCAGCATCAGCTACATCGGTAGTATCAGCTGTGTTGGCAGCGTCAGGTGCATCATCAGCAGCAGCCACATCGACAGTCTCAGCTGCATCAACTGCATCAGCTGTGTCTACTCTTCCCTCAGTTCTCAGCGGTAGTGCAACAGCTGATAGAGACACCATTCTTCCATCTGAGATCTTCGAGGGGGCGTTTGAGTCTCAGCCACCTATGGTAGTGACGGCAGGATCAGTGCCCTTCACCAGGTTGGCAGCACCTAGTCATTCCTGTGTGAGATGCCGAGCTGCGGAGGACGAGATTTGCTGTCAGATCAGTGCGCAGGAGACTTACATCGCCACCATCCGAGAGACATTGTCCAGCGACACCCCGCCATCACAGGATGCTCCCGGCGACATCTTCACTGGGTACATGGGGAGGAGCGATTACATACAGATGTCTAGAGAGTGTGAGCTGAGGGATGCAAAGGAGTGGTTGCGTGCACTACGGAGTGCACTGGCCGAGATGCTCCGAGAGGGTTGTAGTGGACACAGCCCGACAGGTTCTGAGTCCAGCGACTCACAGGATGGGGATCTTGAGAGAGTGAGCAGTGACGACACTCCGGAGTGCCTTGGGACCGCCTTCAGCTCAGCCCCATCATCCTTCTCAGTTCCTAGTCCACCCCGCTTCACCTCCGATTCCTGCACTCCTACCTCAGAGGTTGTTTCGCATCTACATCATTCTGATCATCCTGTGCCTCAGTCCTTGGATATCATGAGACACATTGCTTCAGGAGACACGACACCTGCATCCACTCAGCTTCGAGTAGCAGAGATGGAGGTGGAGGTGCTGCGCCGAGTGGTAGACTCCTTGTCCACCACTTACAGTGAGATGATAGCTGTCCTCGAGGATGTTGAGTTTGAGCTTCGCACAGTCACTCAGGAGGATCATGCCG
>SZWC01007764.1:97029-120075 GCA_023375785.1 Penium margaritaceum | reverse complement strand
CATTGTGTGTCTTCCGTTTCATGCCAAAAGGAAAAGCTAGGTAGCACGTTGAGGCAGCAACGTTGTTGATGCAACGTGCGGGCTTCCATGCTCGTTGTTTTAGTCTGCTGCCGCATCAGTCTGCTGCTCTAGAGCCTAAGTCTGGAAGCTCTGGGTTTGTCACTCAGAAATGTGCGCGCCAGTGTTAGAGCCAGAAAGCAGCTGAAAGCTGAAAGTGACTGATCATGAATGAAGAATGAGCAACAATAGGAGGCCCCTCCAAGATCTAGCTTCTCCCTAGCTCTGTAGAACTTGTTACTCAGCTAACGAGCCAATCAGAATATAGTTATAGACCTGTGTTTTGGCAGGTAGGGTTTTCTCGGTGAGCCCTGTCAGACGGCCGGCAGCCCAAAACTCGTTCGTCGTCCGTTTTGCCTTAAAGCTGGACCATACCAAAACATCGACGTTTGAAATGGAGTCGTGCGGTCAGAATCGGCTAGAAAAATAGCAGCAAAGCGTTACGGCTGTCGTACCCATGCAGTGCCTACGATGGTTCATGATGCCAAACTGTGCCATGCAACACAAGACATTGACCCTAGGCAAAGCCTGACACTGCAGGCGCAACAATATAGTTAGTTCTAGCGCCTGACGCATGCAAACAACATTTGTGGTGGTAGTGACCGCCGGCGGCCCGACCGCCGAGGAGGCTTGCCAATGCAGCTGGAGATACGGGGCACAACACTAGGTGACAAGTACAAATGGCACGAGCAGCAGGAAGAAGCAACGAGGACGGACGGGCACACATCAGCCAGGGTCAACGCGTAGAGACCGAAGACCAACAGCATGCACGGCCTCCTTGAACTTGCCGCCACCTAGCGCCTTTGTCAGAAAGTCAGCACGCTGGTGCCGTGTGCCAACGCCAAGGAAGCAAACGTCGCCACAAGCAATGCGCTTGCGCACAAAGTGATGCTCAATGTTGATGTGCTTGGTGCGGGTGTGATGCATGCCATCATGCTGAGCAATACGGCGTGTGCTCTTGTTGTCGCAGCGCGGTGTGATGCAATGAATGGGGAGGCGCAACTGCTGCATGAGGCGACACAACCAAATGCTTTCCCAGACCCCGGCACCCAAGGCGACGTACTCTTCCTCGGTCGAGCTACGCGCGACACAACCCTGCTTCCCGCTCTTCCAAGAGATGGCTGTGCCCCCCGACAAGGAAGATGTACCCAGACCGACTGCGAGCATCGCGATCCTGTGCCCAATTGCTGTCTGTGTACCCCTCAACCACGACAGAGGGTTGGGCACGAAAACACAAGCCCAAGTGAGGGGTGGACCCGATATAGCGGACAACGCGCAGCGCAGCCTCAAGATGGAGACGACATGGGGACTGTGAGAACTGCGACAAGAAGTTCACGGCAAACGCTGCGTCTGCACGGGTGGTGGTGCCGAGAAACATCAAAGAACCAATTACCGAGAGATAGGTGAAGACATCGACCGGCTCCCCAAGACAAGCTGGGTCCATAGTTTTCAGGAGCCTTTGCCCATTAGGCGTCATGGGTGTGGAGGCATGTGGAGCGGCAGCCAACAAGTCAGCAAACCGCTCCCCCACGGTCCGAACGTACCCGGCCGGATGCACGTGTAGCATGCGCCGCTGACGGTCACGCTCAATCTCCATGCCCAAGAACACACGGGCTGGGCCAAGATCCTTCATCTTGTACACAGACTGGAGGAGTGCCTTCACAGCTTGGACAACGTGAGGATCTTGAGAGACAATCAGAAGATCGTCGACGTAGACCAAAATGGCAACAAAGGGTGCCGACGGAACACTCACAAAGAGTGCCGGACCAACCGGACTGCGACGATACGCACCGCGCTCGAGGGTGGCGGAGATCTCGAGGTTCCAGCAGCACGGCGACTATTTGATCCCATACAAGGACTTGCGGAGGCGCCAGACACAGTCAGTACCATCTTCGAAGCCAGAGGGCTGGACCAAGTAGATCTCCTCGTCGAGGCGACCGTGCAAGAAGGCGTTGTTGATGTCCATCTGGTGCAATTCACAGTCATGCTAGGCCACCTGGCTCAAGAGTGCCTTGGCGGTGGTATACTTGCCCACAGGGGCAAAGGTAGCATCAAAGTCCACGCCCGGCACTCGAGAGAATCCCTTAGCCGTAAGGCGAGCCTTGTAGCGCTCAACTAAGCTGTCAGGCTTAAGTTTGCGGCGGTACACTCAGCGGGTGGCAATGGCCTTGCAACCAGGTGGCAGCTAAACGCTCTCATAGACGCCATGTGCACGGATAGCATCAAGCTCCTCGCGCATGGATTGCTCTAAGAGAATAGCGTCTGGAGCAGAGCGGGCCCAACGTACGGTATCAGGCTCGAGTGGGAGATCACTGGAGCTCTGCATAGTGAGCGCGGTGGCCACAGAGGCGCTTCGCACAGGCGGAGTGGACTCTGCAGCCGCAACAGCCCGGTAGAGCTCCTAAGCAATCATGGAGTATCCCAGGGCCGTGTTAGGCTGGACCACATTAGCAGAGAGGCCAAGAGCTTCGAGGCCAGTGTCACCCACGGGATCGGTGGGAGCCGATAGAACAGCGAGACAAATGGATCGTGATGTCTGAACAGGACGAGGAGGAACAGGGGCCCTGAAAGAGGACGACGGTAAGGGTCGAAGGTGGCCACCAGGGGCTAGACTGAAGGGAGAGGGAGCCGACATGGGCAAGGGTGCAACCGGGTCCAGGAAAGAAGGAATCGACACGGGCGGAGGCTGTGGCGCACAGACTGCTGGAGAGGAGGCATGCAAGGACACAAGAGATGCTGCAAGGGGCGCCGCCGATAGTGATGCAGGTGAGGGTACAGAGAATGCTACAGGTGATGCTGCAGAAGGTGCAGAGGGTGCCATAGGCAAGGACAGAGACGATTCTGAAAAGGTGCCCCAGATGAGGACATTGGTGATGAAGCAGAGCACAGTGCAGGAAATGATGCAGGTGAAGAAAGCAACGCACACGCAGGTGCGGATGTAGACGTGGCAGGAGTGGGTACTGATGCAGACGGGGATGACGTGGATGAGGGAGAAGACGTGGGAATGCATGCACCGCCAGAGGGCACAACAGAGATACGACCCGTCCCGGCATGAGGGAAGGATGCAGGCAAGGAACCATGACGCTCAAGATCGCGGGAGAACAATGTTTTGAAGAAGAGAGCATCGCGAGACTCGACGCTCAGGGTCCCAGAAGCGCCAGGATTTGGACTGGGGAGACACACCCAGGACGGGACAAAGACGACCATGAACAGACAGCTTGCCGTTGCGCCGATCTTCTGGGAGCCAGACACAGGCGATGTTGCCCCACACGCACACCGATAGTGACTGGGCTGGCAGCCCAGACGGTAAGAGTCGCACGGGCTAGATCTTTCTGATCGGCGGCACAGTTGTGTCCTGGCGTAGTGGCAAGCAAGGGTGCATGCCACCCAGCATTGTTGAGGCTGGATACGTGGCCCTTGGCTTAGGCGCGTGTGAGAGTGTGTGGTTCCGTCGTCTGTTGTCCGAGTTGCATCAGTCTGTCGCATCCATCACGTTACATTGTGACAATGAGAGTGCCATGGCCATCGCCGACAATGACGGCGTGTTTCACACACGCACAAAGCACATCAAAATTGAGTATCACAATGTGCGTTCGTTGTTGCATGACGGCAGCGTCAGCATTGTGTGGGTTGAGACAGCACGGTAGCTGGCTGACTTCTTGACCAAGGCACTGAAGCATGACTCCTTCAAGAATGCTGTGAGTTCAGTCGGCTTACGTCTGTGAGTGGCTCTCTCTATTCTTGCTTGCTGTTCAGCGCGGTCTGGGGGAGTCTGGTCGTTGACTGTGTTTCTGCCCGCACATGTGCACTACGCCTGTGAGTCATGGGGGAGTGTTGGTTCTTGTGCATCTCTCATTGTAATCTGTTGTGTCCTCCCGGCTTGTGTATATCGGTGTGTAGATGACTGACAGGGAGACTCGACGCTGCTGGAGGGTCGCTCGGTGGAGCCGACGCGCGCTGAGGCCCACTCACCGTTCACTGGAGCCTCCTCCCTGTGGAGATGCGCTCAGGTCCATNCCGAGTTGCGTCAGTTTGTCGCATCCATCACGTTGCATTGTGACAATGAGAGTGCCATGGCCATCGCCGACAATGACGGCGTGCTTCACACACGCACAAAGCACATCAAAATTGAGTATCACTATGTGCGTTCGTTGTTGCATGATGGCAGCGTCAGCATTGTGTGGGTTGAGACAGCACGGTAGCTGGCTGACTTCTTGACCAAGGCACTGAAGCACGACTCGTTCAAGAATGCTGTGAGTTCGGTCGGCTTACGTCTGTGAGTGGCTCTCTCTATCCCTGCTTGCTGTTCAGCGCAGTCTGGGGGAGTCTGGTCGTTGACTGTGTCTCGTTCGCACATGTGCACTACGCTTGTGAGTCATGGGGGAGTGTTGGTTCTTGTGCATCTCTCATGGTAATCTGTTGTGTCCTCCCGGCTTGTGTATATCGGTGTGTAGATGACTGACAGGGAGACTCGACGCTGCTGGAGGGTCGCTCGGTGGAGCCGACGCGCGTTGAGGCCCACTCACCGTTCACTGGAGCCTCCTCCCTGTGGAGATGCGCTCAGGTCCATCGGCAGGCCTCCTCGGTGGTCGGGCCGCCGGCGGTCACTACCACTGTAGATGCTCTCTGCATGCACCCAGCGCTGTGCTTGATAGTGGCATTGCGTCTGCAGAGTCATGTTGTGCCTAGGGTCCATGTCTCCTGCTGTGTGGCCCTGTTTGGCATCACTGACTGTTGTAGGCACTGCCTGGGTTCGGGCAGCCATAACTCTTTGGTGCTATTTTTCTAGCTTATTCTGACGGCATGACTGCGTTCGCATCGTCGGTATTATGGTATGGTCCAGTTTTCAGGCAAAACGGACAACGCCCGGGTTGTGGGCTGTTGGGCGTATGGCAGGGCTCACCGGGAAAACCCTACCCGCCAGAAAAAATGTCTAAGACTGTTTTCTGATTGGCTGGTTAGCTGAGTAACTAGTTCTACACTAGTGGGGGGGAGCTAGAACTTGGAGGGGTCTCCCATTGTTGCTCATTTTTCATTGCTAATCAGTTACTTTCAGTTTCCAGGTGCTTTCTGGAGCTAACACTGGCGCGCGCACTTCTGAGTAACAAACCCATAGCTTCCAGACTTAGTCTCTAGAGCAGCAGGCTGAGGGGGCAGCAGACTTAAGCAACTAGCGTGGAAGCCCGCACGCTGCATCAACAACGCTACTGCCCTAACCTGGTGCCTAGCATTCCTGTTTCATATGCCCCTTCCAAGTGCGCGTCAATACATCTGCTCTGTCTAGCCGCCGAACTTGTGGATTTCTCTCTTTGTATATCTAGGTTTTTCTCCGCATTGTTCTTCGTAGAAAAAACCCTAGAAATTTAGACAAATAGGCCCTTGTAACTTCCCACGCGGAATAGAAGTTGTGTCGCGTTATGCGCGTGAAAGTTCTCCAGGTTCGACCGTCGAATAACGGCAGACCTGCGGAAAACCTTTTCGAATATCGACTAATGTACTCACCCCTACCAAAAATAAATGGAAACCTTAACTTTGATGAATGAATAAAAACAACAATAAGGTGCCATGACAAGCCCTTAGTTCGCGGGGTATATAGTAACATCTTTTATGCCCCTCGTGGCATATCGTAATCACCAAAAACAATCCGTGGTTCATCGTAATGAATAATCGGAAAGCGTGGCGTTCTGTGTTAAAAAATCGTAAAGCGTGGCATATTCGGATCTAGTTCTCAAACTAGTGGCGCGAGCGATTACCTCTGTCCGAACGCGTGGTACATAAATGATTTCCCATAAAGCGGAAGACGACTGTTACTCCCACCCGATGCTACTATTGTTGCTCGGCTTGGCCATTGGAGCTGGTGAATGCCGCGGCTCACTTGGTGAAGTTGTGGAGATTGGATGGTGATGTCCCTATTGGAAACAGTTGCAACGAGTCCCATGATATGGCGGCAGCGGTGATTCTAATTGCTGTTGCCAGTGTTGCGTCTCTGCGGTGCAGCTGAGCGAGAGAAGTCTCGCCGTAGTGAAACCATGAGAAGATGCGTGGAAGCTTCCTAGCGACACAGCCATTGACAAGGCTTCAATGCCTCGTCAGACGGTGACGACTGTCACAAGTCGTACACACAACGACAAGGGTTTGGTTAGGAGACATAAGGGAAAGTGTCACAATGCAGTTTTTCTACAGCACATTGTTGTGATTTGTGACGTTCCTGTCGACTTGTACAGTTTACTGTGACCACTCGGCCGTGTCCTTACTCATGCAGATCCCTGATGCGGACCCTGGTGGCACCAGTGCGTCAGCTGGTGGCAAACTACCAGCCTAGAGCTAACCGAAGACCGTTCCAGAGTTTTGGACACTGCCCGGGACCTCCTGCAGTTTTTCTATAGCATGCAGGAGTTTATCGGTGGACTGGACGTGGGCCCGATTTGCATATTTTTGCATTGTGTGCCCACCGTTTGATGTTGGATGCATGCATGTGACCATTCATAGCGTCCGGCTTTTGACCTTGCATGTCTAGGTTCAGACAACGTAGCGTTCTAATATGTTTGCATAGAGTTACGGCCAAAACAGTGGTTTTGGGCCGGTTTTTTTGACAGATCTTGCACTGTCGCGTGGGACACCCGCCCTACGCTGTTGCAGGTACTTATGCCATGGACATGTCATTTGTCATTTCTCTATGCAAATGCTATTGAAGCATTATGACACTTTGCCTTGTGTCTCCTAGCTAGACCCTTGCCGTTCTGTGCACGACTTGTGACTGTCGTCACCGTCTGACCAGGCACTGACGCCTAGTCGGCGGCTGTGTCGCTTCCACGCATCTTCTCATGGTATCAAAGCGGTGAGACAGTTCTCACCGAGCTGCACAGCAGAGGCACAACAGAGCAGCAGTAGTGAGAGTCACCGCTGCAACAGATCCACAGGGACCTATCGACTAAACAAGCGAATTGCCATCGACGTCCCTCACCATCACCATGTGAGACTGCACCAGCAGCAATCGCTAGTGGCAGCAGGCGAGAGCTACAGTAGAATGCAGTCGCCAACAGCTGTCAACATTGGCACATACAGCAGCGGCAACATTGAGCAGTAGCAGCAGCAGGGCGGCAGAAGCAATGCGTGGCGGCAACAGCACAATAGTAACACGGGATGGTAGCGGCACAGCAGCAGTGCAACAGTAGCGGCAGCATCCATAACGTGCAGCAGCAGCATGAGCGTGCAGTTGCTGCCACTGCTGCGCACGGAGCCGCTAGGCGGCCGGCCCGCACGCAGCCGCACGGCTGCTGTTGCAGCTGACGCCGCAGTAGTAGTAACATCTAAGCGGAAGCTACGTAGCAGCTTATGTTTAGCTTTTGCGTGGCTGTTACGGAGCTGCCGCGTGCTGGTGCAGTAACCGCAAAGGTTGACAAAAAAAAAAGAAAAGGGGGCAGAAGGCAAGCTGACTTCAGCATTTTCCTTGCTGACATCATTAGATCATGTTGACGTCAGCAACTTCGTGCTTACGTCAGCACTTGCCTTAGTGAAACTTTTGGTCGGAGGGTCAAAATTTGCCAGCGTTTCAACTCCTCGAGAAATACTCACGTTTCTGCAAATCAACCACGTTTACGTCTCGGCCCATTATGAGCGCCGCCATGGCTCCATCCGGCGAGAAGGGAAAAAGGGTACTAGATCCCTCTCCTTTCTCCTCAGGGGTCATGAGCCCGTGTTCGCCGGCTATTGACGACCTGCGGAGCCAGTAGGACGAGATGCGTCACCTGCAGCGGGAGCAGACTGACGCCATCCGTACACTCACCGAGCTTCTTCGAGGACATTCCACGACTCCACGATAGACCTCTGAGGGAGCGGCCGGGGTTGCACCCTCTACACAACAATCAGCTCTAACACCGCAGACGGGAGCTAGAGCCGAACCGCGCCTTCTTGATGGTTGGGATGAGGATCCACACATGCCAGGCATGGAGGGCGACTCCCCAGAGCGCAACATTCGTGTACTTCAAAAGCATTTCCGCAAGCTTCAGACGAGCTCTCGGGTCCCACACACATCTCACTTTCCCGAGTTTTGATCATCACCTGACTTCCACCCCAGCAACTTCCCTCTTCCCGGCGTCTTTCCCATCCCTCGTCCTTCCCAGCCTGTGTGGTTGCTCTCCCTACAAAGCGGCAACCCAAGGACTTTGAGACACCGCCCCCACGGCATGTCAGTGAGGACGGCTTTGACTGGTGGGAGATCCTCTTCCAGGTCTGGGCCACTTCAGCCAAGAGCAACAAGACAACTATGCATCATGCAATCGAACCATGCCACTCATGCCACGAGTAATCCGCGCCCAGTCGAGCGTGAGTCCACGGAGCAGAACGGTGTTTCTAAGCGCTGGAACCGCACCATGGAGGATGCAGTTTGCGCTATGCGGTCTGAGTGCGGTCTTCCGGAGTCCTTCGCTTTTGAAGGCATCGCCTACATGACTTGGGTCTGGAACCGCCTCCTGCATGGTCCTCTTCCGGACCACGTCACACCGTATGAGCTCTGGTTTGGCCACAGTGCTGACTTGTGCCTCGCTCGCGTCTGGGCATCCTTGGCTTCTGTGTGGTACACAGAGGACCAGTAGGGGTCCAAGGTCTCATCGAGGGGTCGCTTGAGTGCCTTCATTGGCATCTCCCCGCGGTCGAAGACATGGCGCTTCTAGGACCCTGCTCGTCGTTGCATTGTCGAGACCCGCGATGCGCTCTTCTTTGAGTCCCTCACCTACCGTGGTCTGACTTCGATCACATCGCTATCTGTCACACACGTTCCCACGTGTGAGGTTTCTTGACGGATGGGGTTGTTTGTGCCTGCAAGCACTGCTCGCCAAGGTGATGTGTCCGTTCGAGCTCCCTCCACTTCTCCAGATCATGATGACCCAGCGACCATTGCTGTCAGTCCAGAGATCTCTCCAGCTCCGCCGGCTTCTACCCTTGTCCCCTCGCATCCCACAGGCACCCATGAACCTGTACCTGTGCGTACTCCTGTGACCGTACCTGTGTCCGCCGGCACTCCTGCCTTTGTGCGTGGACCTGCCTCACCTGCCCCTACTGTCACACTGAGTCACGTGTCATCCACACCCGCATCTCCTTGTACGGCATCACCAACCTCTTTGCCTCAGCCTTCCCGAGCTACGATTGTACCCGTTCCTGAGCCTGAGGTGTGCCCCTTGAGCCCGGGTTACTCCCATGAGCCTGGCGGTCGTGTTTGACCATTGGACTCCGGAGCTCAGCGAGTGTGTGGTCTCGCACCGAGGCGCTCCGCTCGCAGCATTGTGAGTGGTGATTCTGGCACAAAGGCCGTAGGCTTGAGTGTCCGCACTTAGCACACAGAGGTACATCCAGCGTGTCCCGTAGGGCACGACCCCGTCACTCGCGAGTTTCATATCGCTTGTGATGCAGCAGCCGATCTTGTGGTCATCAGACCTAGCACTGAGGCGTGTGCTCTTGCCATGCAGAGCTCTCCCTCTATGGCACCTGACCCGGGCACACTGAGGGAAGCTCCCTCGTCATAGGATGCTGACGCTTTGCATACTGCCTTTGAGGATGAGCCTCGCGCCATCCGAGAGCATGGAGTTTACAAGCTAGTCAACCTTCCACCCAGGAGAAAGGCTATTTAGGTCAAGTGGGTCTTTCACAAGAAAGTGAAGCCAAATGACTCACTGGAATGCCACAAGGCTCACTTGGTTGTCAAGGGATACTCTCAGATTGAGGGCATCGATTACACTAACACCTTTGCCCCTGTCGGGTGCATGACCTCGGCTCGAGCTGTGTTCGATGTCGTGGCTCAGCATGACTGGGAACTGCACTAGATAGATGTGAATAATGCGTTCCTCCATGGCTCTCTGGATGAGGAGATTTACGTTGCTCAGCCACCCGGTTTTGAGGATGGTGACAAGGTTTGGCGCTTGCGCAAGTCCTTGTACGGCCTCAAGCAGTCTTGTCGGTGTTGGAACCAGGAGATCTCTGGCACCCTTACTCGTGCGGGATATGTACATAGGGAGGCACATCCCTCTCTCTTCATCCAACAAACGCCTAAGTGTTTCACCGCCATCCTAGTCTATGTCGACGACCTTCTGATCTTGTCTCCTTCACAAGAGGCCGTGAAGGAGGCTAAGGATGTCCTCCAGACTGCCTACAGGAAGAAGGACCTTGGTCCTGGTGTGGTGCTTCTTGGCATGGAGATCGTGCGAGACCGTAGACGTCGTACCCTACTACTGCATCAGGCCCAATACGCACGTGTTGTGGGGGAGCGCTTCAGCAACCTTCTCAGTGCAGTGCCCACGGCTTCAACACCTCTCATGCCTGATGGGTAGGATGCCCTGAAGGTGGACGGTCCCACACATTTGGCGGAGACTGTGGATGTGACCCTATACCTCCATCTCATCGGATCTCTGATGTACCCGGTCACTACGATACGTCCTGACATCGCATTTGCCGTCAACCTCCTTGCCTAGTTTTTGCAGGCTCCACCCACTAGAGCCCTTCATGCGGCTGTGCAAGTGGTGCGGTATGTGGTCTCCATACTATACCTTGGACTCTACTTTTTCCGGTAGTGTTTGGTGGTCCTTGACAGCTACACCGACAGCGACTAGGCCTGGAGCCCAGATGGACGCAGTCTCACCGGTTACGTGTTCCTGCCTGGTGGGACCGCTGTGTCATGGCATAGCGGGAAGCAGGCCTGTATTGCATGTAGCCTATCGGAGGCAGAGTACGTTGCTCTAGGAGCAGGGGTTGCTGAGGCGGTATGGCTGCAGCGCCAGTTCATTGAGCTTATCCAGTCAGTACCCGCCATTGTGCTTCGTTACGACAATTAGAGTGCTCTTGCCATTGTCGAGAACTCTAGTGTCTTCCATGCTTGTACAAAGCACATTGCGGTTGAGTATCACTTTGTGCGGGATCTGGTGGAGCGACACCTGATCGCCGTCATTTGGGTTGGCACTGACATGCAGCGTGCTGACTTCTTGACAAAGGCACTAGCACGCGGAAACTTCCTGGTGGCCATTCGTTCTATTGGACTTCGTCCCTTACCTAAGAGTGGATGAGTGTGGGATATGACTGTGTCCGTGTCACATTTGTCATTGCACTCGTTATTGCACTCGTCTCAGTACTGCACATGTATGCACATGCGTACCATCGGGTCATGGGGGAGTGTTGTGATTTGTGACGTTACTGTCGACTTGTAAAGTTTATTGTGACCACTCAGCTGTCTCCATACTCGTGTAGATCCCTGATGCGGACCTTGTTGGCACCGGTGCGTTGTCTAGTGGAGGAATACCAGCTTGGAGCTGACCGACGACCGTTCTAGAGTTCTGGACACTGCCGGGGCCCTCCTGTGGTTTTTCTGCAGCATGTAGGAGTTTATCAGTGGACTGGCCGTGCGCCCAATTTGTATGTTTTTGCATTGTGTGCCCACCATTTGATGCCGAATGCATGCATGTGACCAGTTGTAGTGTCCGGCTTTTGATCCTGCATGTCTAGGTTCAGACGGCATAGCGTTCTGATATGTTTGCGTAGAGGTACGGCTAATACAGTAATTTTGGGCCGGTTTTAGGACAGATCTTGCACTCCCGCGTGCGACACCCGCCGTGCGCCGCTGCAGGTACTTATGCCATAAACCTATCATTTTTAATTTCTCTCTGCAAATGCTATTGAAGCATTGTGACACTTTGCCTTGTGTCTCCTAGCCAGACCCTTGCTGTTGTGTGCACGACTTGTGAGTGTAGTCACCGTCTGACCAGGCACTAACACCTGGTCGGCGGCTGTGTCGCTAGGAAGCTTCCACACATCTTCTCACACGTAGGACTTTATTAGTGGAATGACTGTGGGCCCAATTTGCATGTTTTGGCATTGTGTTTCCACTGTTTGATGCTAGATACATGGATGTGACCAGTCATAGCGCTCGGTTAGGAACTCTGCATGTCTCGGTTCAGACGGCGTAGCTTTCTGACATGTCTACGCTGAGTTACGACCAAAACAATGGCTTTGGGCCGGTTTCAGGATAGACCTTGTGCTAGTGCGTGCGGATCCCACCATGCGCCGCAGAAGGTACTTATGCCATGGACCTGTCATTTGTCATCTCTCTCTGCAAATGCTATTGAAGCATTCTGACACTTTGATTCGTGTCTTCGAGCCAGACCCTTGCCGGTGTGTGTATGACGGTCGTCACTGTCTGACCAGGTAGTGACACCTAGTCAGCAGATCTTTTGCTAGGAAGCTTCCATGCATCTTCTCATGGTATCAGAGTGGTGAGACTGTTCTCTTCGAGCTACGCAGCAAAGACGTAGCAGAGCAGCAGCAACAGTGAGCTTCACCGTTGCAGCCGATCCACAGAGACCTGCCGACGACACCATACTACCGGCAATATCTCCCACCTTCAGCACGTGAGAGTGTGTCAGCAACAACTGCTAGCAGCAGCAGCTGACAGCTGTAGTAGGCGGCAACCGCTAGCAGCTGCTAGCATTGGCACTAGCAGCGACGGCAGTATGCCGCAGCCGTGACAGGTAGCGGTGGGCAGAAGCGGCAACAGCGTGCGGCAGTAGCAGCGTGTAGCAACAACAGCGCATAGCAGTGCTACGCAACGGTGGCGGCAGCGAGGGTCAGAAGTAGTGCGCAACAGCAGTAGTAGCATACATCATCTGCAACAGTAGCAGGGTAGAAAAGCAGCAGCGCGCGACGGCAACGGCTCGCGGCTGCTATAACGGGTAGCAGCTGCAACAACAACGCGTAGCAGCAGCACGCAGCTGTGCTACAGCACAGCAGAAGCAGACAGCTGCTGCCACAGGTGCGCAAGCAGGCGCGCAGCTGCTAGTGCAGGTACTGCCGCAACAGCAGCAACCAAGAAAAAGCTACTGCGGAGCTTCTGCGTAGCTTACGCACGGCTGCTACGGAGCAGCCGCCCCCATGCACAATGGGGCAACAACGCGAGGGTTTTCCAAAACAAAAAAGGGCTTGTCCCGAAGTCAGCATTTTTCATGCTGATGTCATCAGGTCCATGCTGATGTAAGCAAATCCCTGCTGACATCAGCACTTGCCTTGGTCAATTTTTTTGATGGAGAGACAAACCTTGCCAGCATTTCAACTCATCAAGAAACGCTGATATTTCTGCAATACGACCAGTTTGAAATCCCGGCCCATACTGAGCACTGACATGGCTACAGCTGGTGATAAGGGCAAAAGACCACTAGATCCCTGTTCTTCCTCCTTAGGGGTCATGAGCCCACGCTCGCAGTCTGTTGAGGACTTGCGAAGCCAGCATGACGAGATGCGTCGTCTACAACAGGAGCAAACTGACGTTCAAGAGGAACTTGAAGAGCCACAAGGGGGAGCAATACATGAAGAAATAGCCATGCTCAGTTGTTATTGCAGTCGCTTTGTTGTAGTAGAAGAAGGTTGAGGCTTAACATCGATGGATACAGAGGAAAGAACTAGACCAACTAGAAAAGTACAATTGACACTGAATATGGTGCAATGTCAAGATCATTATCTCAGCGGGAATAACCACTTTGCACATCATGAATCCTCATGTTGCCTACGCAGGGATGGATTGGCTCATTCGTAGGAGAGCGGGCTTTGATTTGTTTGTGTTCCACAAAAAAGTGTTGTCATTCAAATGTGTTAATAGGTGTAAGACACACAAGTGACCTCTTTGGATGTTGCTTGTGATGACCTAATTGTTGTGATGTGAGTCGTCCCATCTATTTGTACAACATACTATGACCTCTTGCCGGTGTCCATGCTAGTGCAGATCCCTGATACGTATCAAGAAGGCGCCAAAGCATCAACATGTGGTGGCTCCAACCACCAAGAGCTGCCAAACAGCTGCCACAACGTCCCGGGTGTTTGCGAGGGTGCTCTGTAGTTTTCCGCAGTCGTTAGTGTTTTCTCTATGAACTGGCTCTTGAGCCCAACTTGTATGTTTTACATTGTCTGTCTATTGATGAATGCCAGACTTGTGCACGTGACGAGTCGTTGCCTCCGACTCGAGATTCTGCATCTTGATGTTCAGACGATGTTGCGTTTGGATGCCTGTGCGTGGAGTTATGGCAAAAACAATGGTTTTTGGCCGGTTTTAGGACAAACCTACATTACCGTGTATGTCACTCGTCGTGCGCCGCGGCAAGCATTCATGCGCTAAGCTCGTTACTTATCATTCCTCTCTGCATTGCTAAGCTATTAGACCTAATGAGAATTTGCGCGTCTCCCTAGTCTAACCCTTGCTGTTTCTTGCACATACTTGCTTGCTAGTGCGGCTGCTGACTGGACTAGACTGTGTCACCACATCAACAACAGCAAGGCTTGGAAGCTTCCTTGCAGTTTCTCAAGATATCAGAGCAAGGAGACCTCTCTCACTGAGCTGTGCCACAGAGACACAGCACCGACAGCAACAATGAGAGTCACAACCGCTGTCGTATCCTGGACCCGTCGTAGCCGACGTTAACAATAGCAACGTCACTAGGCAACCACCACCAGCGTGTTGGTTTTCACACATCTCTCAATGTTGTGTCCTCCGGGCTTGTGTACATCAGCGTGTAGATGGAGTGTCGTCTGGTGGGGCCGACGCATGCTCAGGCCGACACGTAGTTTCCTAGAGCCTCCTCCCTCCAACGTGCTCAGCTCCATCGGCAGACCTCCTCGGCAGTCGTGCCGCCGGCAGTCTTTGTCACTACATATGCTGTCTACATGCATCCAGTGTTGGGTCTGATTGCACTGTTGCATTCGCAGCGTTGTGTTATGCATATGATCCAAGTTTCATGATTTTTGGGCACTATTGGTATCGGGGACTATGATGGACACCGCCAGGGTTTAGGCGGCCATAACTCTTGACTGGTATTTTTCTAGCGGATTCTGACTGCACGACTGGGTTTGCAGCAACAGTATAATGATATGGTCTAGTTTTCAGGCAAAACAGATGACGCCCGGGTTTTGGGCTGTCGGCCGTCTGGCAGGGCTCAACGAGAAAACCCTGCCTGCCAGAAAATGGACTACTTTCTGATTGGCTGGTGAGCAGAGTAACAAGCTCTACAGAGCTGGGGGAGGCTAGTTCTTGGAGGGCTCTCCCATTGTTGTTTATTCTCAGTTCTTAATAAGTCATTTCCAGTTTTCAGCTGTTGTCTGGCTCTAAGTCTGGTACTTGCAGTTCTAAGGAACAAACACCAGAGCTCTCAGACTTAGGCTCTGGTGCACCAGACTGAGGGGGCAGCTTGAGCAACGAGCGTGGGTTCACGTACGCTCCATCAACAACGCTGCTGCCCCAACCTGCTGCTATAGTAGATTTCCAGCTTTGTCTCAGAGCCAGAGCGCACCAGAAGCAGGAGAACACCGGCGAACAGGTCCAATCAACGCCGGCGGTCCCAAGAACGCGTCCGTGCAGTGGAAATGCTGCCGGATTGATTCCGAGGCAACTATACGCAACCTGCTTGGTTTGCAACCCGCATAGACTCAAAGTGCCGGGTCCACATCACGTTGATGGTAGGCATCTGTTTCGGTTGCTAGTGAATTACAAATGTCGACTTCGGACTTTCATGTCTATTTTATGCCTGTTTTCAAGCCACAGATATGCAAGGACCTGCTATCATTGGAAACCAGTCTCGCATGTACTCTTCTAGGGACCGAGTGAACAGCGATGCTAGTCGATGGCAACCTTTTTGTTTTCTCGGCAGGTTCAATGCAGTTTCTCGAATACCACCCTCATTTCTCTTGTTTTAAAGAACAGTACCCATACATGATGCACTTGCGAGAGTGGCGACAGCGACTCACACTGAAAATCGCCACTCTCACTCGTTTCGCGCTTCTAATTGGCCAATATTTTCTGTGTTGAATTTCTGGTTTGTGAACTCATGTTGGCATCGATTCGTCCGGTGCCGGACGAATCGATGCCGGTTCTATTATGCGTTTCTCCATGTTTTAATTCGTCGGCCGTGCGTTCACCCCCGTCACATGGACATCCGATGGAAGGGCGCTTCTAGAATACGCCTCTCCGATCAACCAAGAAACGACACGGTAGTATCCAGTTACGAATCTCAATGGGAGGTAGTCCGTGTTAGGAGGGGGTTCAAAGTCGGCACCCGGCACAAATTCATCCTTTTTTCCAGCTGCGTTCATCCACCCGGTGGCGTCGTCAAAACACTCCCAACACAGGGGAAATGCTTACCTAATTTTTCTGATAGCACTGACCCCACGACGGTGGTAGCGTTGTTGGACGCAGGGCAGGCACGTAGGAACAACACTAAAACGGCATTGACGTACGTGGCGACGACACCAGGAAAGTGACTGTGCTGCTGCCATCGCGATAGCAATAGTAGCAGCACGCGACAAGCACACGCAGCAAGCAGCTAGCAATAGCACCAGCAGCAAGCAGCTACTGCTATAGCAATCAATAGCAGCAACAGTATTAGTAGCACACGCCAAAAGTAGAGAGCAGCAAGCAGCGAGCAGCGAGGAGCAACAGCAACCGGCAGTAGCAGCAAGTGGCGGGCAGCTACAGCAGCCGGCAGCAGCAATAGTAGTGTGTAGTAGCAACAAGCAGTAGCAGGAGTAGCCGGCAGCAACCAGGAGCACCTTGCAGCAGCAACTGCAACAGCTGCCGGCAACAGGAGCAGCAGCAGCTGCTCGTTGCTTACTCCTTGCAGTGAGCACCGAGCTCACTGCTTGTAGCTCACAGCGAGCAGCAAGCAAGAAGCTCGCTGCTTGTAGATCACAACGAGCAGTGAGCTCACAGCTCGCAGCTCGCAACAAGTAGTGAGCAGGGATGAACAAAAAAAAAACACACACACAAACACACAAAAATCCTACAACCCCCTAGGTGGCGCTGTTGCAGCAACAGCAGCCACCACAGTGACTACAAGAGCTGTAGCAGCTCTAGCAACACCAAAAGCATGCAGTAGCTTAGTAGCAGCAGTGTCATCAGCTGCAACAACAGCAGCAACAGCAATAGTAGTGGCTATAGCAGCAGTGGTAGTAGCAGTAGCGGCAGTAGCAACAACAATGTTTGCTGCAGCAACAGCTGCAGGAGCATCAGTAGTAGAGGTAGTAGCAACAACAGCAGCAGCAGCAACTCTGCAGCTGATGTAGCAGTGGTTGGAGCTACAGCGCAAAGGTTGTTGCTGATGTCAGCCATACTTGGCTGACATCACTACTGACATCAGTGTCAACAACAGCGACAAGAAAGAAACATCTACAATAGCAACCTTGCTGATAACGCAACAGTAGCTGCTGACGTCAGCCATCCTAAGCGGATGTCACTACTGGCATCACTACTGACATCAGTAGCAAACATGAAAAAAGGAGAAGGGGACACAAAGGACACCATGGCAGAGAATGAAGAGGGGTACTCATATATTGGAGGGTCCCTCTTCCTGCAATAATTGTAGCAGTTAAAGCTGTAGCAACAGTAGTAGCTGCTATCGCTACAACAACAGTAGTAGTCGTAGTAGTAGTGGTTATAGCAAAAGCAGTTGCCACCACTACAATAGCAATAGCAACAGTAGCAGTAGTAGCAATAGCCGCAACAACTGCCGTAGCACCAGCCGCGGCAGTAGCAGCTGTAGCTACTGTTGCTAGAGCAACATCTGTCAGCAACAACAATGGTAGCAACACCAACACCCCCTAGGCTCTGTCGTCGGTCATGCTGGCTTGACAGATCCACTTGCTACTTTGCGCCTATAGCTCAAAACATTGACACAACAGCTTGCGGCACTGCAGCCGCCGACACAGCTGTTGTAGCAACAGCCGTGGAAGCAGCATGAGCAACCGCCGTAGTAGCCACAACAATTGCAGCAGTGTCAGCACACACCTTTTGTTGCACCCATGTACGCGAGCCCTATGGTATCATATGCAACGCAATACCTGGCATAAGAACACACCCTCCGCCAACAGTAGATGGTGATGTTAGTCCTAGGTCTCACTCTAGGTGCCGGTCAAATGCCAAAGGACTTCAAAACCCCACCACCACCACTTCAGGCTGGCGAGAATTTCTAGAGCTGGGAGCTCAACTTTCGGATCTTGGCATAGGGTGAGGACTTGTGGCACTACTATGTCTTGCCCTTGCACTCCACCCAGACCGACCAAGTATATGACGCCGGTCTCGCCGGACGTGCCCTCGTCCATGTTGCTCCTCCAGCTGCATGTCTTGCCCTCGAGCCCTTCCTCAGCGACCCCACTACTCGCGCACTCCCTGCCCCCGCAGCAGCGTAACAGGTGCTTTCACGCCCTCATTGTCTATCCAGTGACACCGAGACCAGCCGCCTGATCCGAGAGTTCAACTCCCTCCGCATGGGGTAGACCGAGACGTTCACCTCCACTTGGCAGTGCGCACAAGAAATCCTGCGCCTCCTCGGAGATGTTGTGCCACCCCCCCTCTTTGTGCTCCTCACCATCAAGCGCGGCGCCACCGATGCCTTCTCCAATGTCTTAATCCACTACTCCTAGGAGGTCCTTGCCACGATGGCTGCCTAGGATATCCCCATGCCCTGGGCATACAAGCTCTTCCATCGCATCGAGGAGGCTCATTAGTAGTCACACATCCATCGCACGGAGTCCCTCACCTCTCCTGCTGTTGCTTCAGTGGCTGTTGTTGCTCCAATCGCAGTAGCATTTTTCGGCGCCTCCTCATTCCGCAAAAAGAAATGGAGGGGGGAAAGAAGGCCAAGGGCCCACAACAGTAGTCTAGTAGATCCAGTGGCGGCAGCCTCGTCTGCCACAATTGTGGCCAGTCAGGACATGGATGGTACACGTGTCCGCTCCCGACTGACGAGGCTTGCATCATCGCCACTATGTGTTGCCAGCGTGAGCATTGCCTTGCCACCACTGCCATGACTGTCGCTACTCCTGTTGCATCTGTGCCGCTTGCGCCGGCTCCACCGTAGTATCTTTTGCAGCCTTCCGCACCCGCTCCTTCGTCACAGGTGCCTTCCCCCTCCTTCTTGCACTCTGGTGCCGTCACACCGCAGTCGGTCAACTCCGTCAGACCCTCCACCCGCAAGCATCAGTATGAGCAGTTCATTGCACTCTAGCTCGGCTTTCCTTGCCCTCCTCCCCAAGGAAGTGCGATTTGCGTTGTCGCTGATTCCATAACCCTACCCTGCATGATAGAGTTTGTGTTGCAGTCGTGCCTCGTACCTTCGTCCACTCCATCCTCTATCATTCCCTTCCCACCTGCTCCTCTTCGTGATGATGTTGCCTGGCCAGATGAGAGGCAACCCCGGTTCGCACCACTGTCCACCATGACCTGGATCATCGCTTGAGGCCTTCAGTTTCCTCGGTCCTGTCACCAATGCCTCCGGGGTTCGGAGGGGATCCACTCAGGTTTCACCCATTCGTGGTGTTGGCGTTGTTTGTTTCGATGGCCCTGCTAGTGATGTATTTGTGACTGATGTCCTCTTTGTTCATGGCCTTGAGCCCAGCCTCCTGTGTGTCACTGCCCTTGATCGCATGAGCATAGACATTTGGCACTGGCATGGTGTTGGCATTGTGTCATTGCTTCCGTCAAGTTGTATTATTTTCTATGCCACATTCTCTTGCAACTTGTGGTACATACTGCGCCTGTCCGCTTCTACCTTTATCCCCTCCTCATCGGCCGACACTGGCCGCGTGTTTGAACCTAGCACACTCTTTCCTCAACACATACGTCGCTTACCTTGTTGCCTCTGTCACATCCACTCTGCCGTCGTCGGCAGCATGCTTTGTACACAGCGAGCAATGGGCCTTGATCTAGCCTCCTTTCCCTTGCCGTGTCCCACTGAGTGCATTGATTGTGCTCAGAGGAAGATGCACCATTCCATCTACCCCCTTTCTGCCTCTTGTGCAACCGTCCCGCTTGACTAGGTTCACTCTGATGTCATGTGACCACTCCCGACAGAGTCGGTCGAAGAGCATGGTCGTTATGTCCAAACACTTACGGACGACTACTCTCGCTATCACTGGGTCTTTTGCCTTCGGCAAAAGAGCAAAGTCGCTCCCATTGTTTGAGACCGGCTTGTCCGTGCTGAGCGCGAGTGTGGTCACCCTTTCCGCCGCTTCCAATCTGATCACGGGGGTGAGTTTCTGGGGGAGACCACACTCTTCCTCACCTCTTGCGGTGTCTATAAGGAGACATCGACGGCATACACGCCAGCCCAGAATGGCGTCTCTGAGCGGTGAAACCACACCATGGCTGACAGTTTTCGCACCATGCGGGGCGAGTCCGGTCTTTCGGAACGCTTCTACTACAAGGCCATGACCTACATGACATGGGTCTAGAACTGGATTCCCCACGGATCCATTCCCCGCCAGCCCACACCATACCAACGCTGGTGTGGAGAGTAAACCGACCTCTATCCGGCTTGCGTCTAGGGCTGCGTAGCCATGGTGTGGTTACTTGCCTCACACGAGGGTAGCAAGCTTGAGCCTCGCGGTCATCCCTGCACCTTCCTTGGCATCTCATGTTAGTGCAAGGCAAGGCGTTTATGGGATCGCACCCGGCACTGCATCGCCGAGTCCCGGGACGCCCTCTTCTTTGAGGACATCTTTACCCGCGACCTCGTTTGCTCCAGCGCATTGATGTTCCTCCCGTTGCGTTGGGGAGTGGTGGGTCCATCCTGTGTATAGCAACGTCCGGGCACCCCATCGTTTGCGCCCGCGGGTCCTTCTGCGCCGGCTGCCCTGTCTGTGTTCGTGAGCCCCTCAAGGTTGGCTGCCCCGTCCATGTCCGCCAGCCCCTCCGCACCGGGTGCCCCGTCTGTGTCTGCCAGTCCCTCAGGGCCGATTGCCCTGTCCGTGTTCACCAACCCCTCAGGGCCGGCTGCCACTTCCGTGTCCGCCAACCCCTCAGGGCCTGCTGCCCCGTCCGTGTTTGCCAGCCCCTTCGGGTAGGTTGCCTTGTCCGTATCTGCAGGTACCTTAAGACCGGCTGCCCCATTCGTGTCCGCCAGCCCCTCAGGGCCGGCTGCCCCGTCCAGGCCCGTCAACCCCTCAGGGCCGGCTGCCCCATCCGTGCCTACGCGCCCTTCAGGGCGGTCAGCCCCGTCCGTGTCCATCGGCCCCTTAGGGCCGGCTACCCCGTCTGTGTCGACACGCTACACACGTGGTCCGGGCGGGAGCCTCCGACCAAGCCAATAATGAGCACTCAAGCTGCCACCTTGCGCCCTCTTGTGCCACAACCCCTTGTCACCCCACAAGGCTCCTTGCCTCCTGGAAGACCCACTCCCACAGTCCTAACTGGGGACCCTACTACCAAGGCGCTTGGCTTAGGCACATTGTCAGACGTCATTGACGTGCATCCGGAGTTAGCTTTGGGCTACGCCTTGCTCCATCAGGAGCACCGACGTGCCATTGCGGCTACACTCACGTGCCTGCCACCTGGAGCACGAGACGCATACGCCCTTGCTGCCCGTCCCACACAGTGACCAGTGGACCCAGCCACCCTACTCGAGGCCCGGGCGTCTGCCGAGGCTTCACACTGAGAGGCAGCATGTGCCGATGAGCTTACTGCCATTCAATGACATCATGTCTACAAGCTTGTCAACCTTCCCCCCAGCCGAAAGGCTATCGATGCCAAGTGGTTCATCTCGCAAAAGTGGAAGCCAGACGGGTCACTGGACAAGTAGAAGGCCCGTCTTACGGCCAAGGGGTTTGCTCAGGTCCTTGTGGTCAAGTATGACTAGATCTTCGCCCCGTTCAGTCGTTTCTCAACTGGTCGAGCGTTGTTCAGCTTGGTTGCCCAGTACGGGTGGGAGTTGCATCATATGGATGTGAGCATCACCTTTCTCCATGGTTAGTAGAAGGCAATAAGCTCTAAATGGTGCAGCCCTGTGGCTTCGAGGATGGCTCCGCAGCCATCATCGACGCCTCACCGCCTAAAGCAGTCACCGTGCTGCTGGAATCAAGAGATTAGTCGCACACTTCTCAGCGGTGGCGTCCTTTGCAGCACTGCCAACCCACACTATTCATCAGTTAACGAGACCAGCCCTTCGTTGTCATCATGGTCTATGTTGACGACCTGCTCATCGTGTCGCTGGAGGCAGCAGCCATCCAACGAGTCAAGGACCTGCTCCATGCTGCTTACTAGATGAAGGACCTCGGGACTGCATGAGTCATTCTTGGCATAGAACTTGAGCATGATCACTCCATGGGTATCCTTCACATCCATCAGGCCACCTACGTCCAGACCTTGTCCGGGTGCTTCGCTGAGGACCTGCCCCTCGTGCCAAGAGCATTCTCACCCATGTCACCCGATGGCCAAGCGATGCTCAAGAGCTCTGATCCAGCCATGATGGGGGAGCCAATGGATGTGACAACGTACTTAAGTGTCATAAGGTCAATAATGTTTCTTGCGACGACGACGCATTCAGATATTGCGTTCGCTGTCAACCTCCTGGCACAATTCTGTAAGGAGCCACATCACCTCCACTTCAAGGCCGCAATCCAAGTAGTGAGCTATGTCCTCTTGACTCCACGGTGAGGTCTCATGTGGCGTCGACAGACGTCCGTTGTGGTGGTAGGCTACACTGACAGTGACTGGGCCAGAAGTCCGGACGGTAGGAGTTGTACTAGCTCGATCTTTCTTGTTGGCGACATGGCTGTCTCCTCGCACAGCAGCAAGCAAGGCTGTATTACACACAGCACTGCTAAGGCTCAATATGTGGCACTTGGCTCTGGTACGTGTGAAAGCGTGTGGCTGCCTTACCTTCTGTCTGAGCTACGTCAGTCAGTTGCGTCCAGCACGCTGCATTGTGACAATGAGAGTGCCATGACCATTCTTGACAATCACGGTGTGAATCACACGCGCACAAAGCACATCAATGTCAAGTGTCACTGTGTGCGTTTGTTGTTACATGACGGTAGTATCAACATTGTGTGGATTGAGACGGCACGACAGTTGGGTGACTTCTTGACCAAGGCACCAAAGCGTGACTCGTTTAAGAAGGCTGTGAGTGCGGTTGGTGTACGTCCGTGAGGTATTCTCTCTCTCTCTCTCTCTCTCTCTCTCTCTCTCTCTCTCTCTTT
>SZWC01007764.1:80841-96829 GCA_023375785.1 Penium margaritaceum | reverse complement strand
CTCTCTCGCTCTCTCTCTCTCTCTCTCTCTCTCTCTCTCTTTGTCCCCCCCCCCTCTCTCTACCTGTCCACTTAATCTCTGTGTTCTCTTCCCGTCCATGTGTACTACGCCTGTGAGTCATGGGGAAGTGTTGGTTTTCATGCACCTCTCATTGTGCTCTGTTGTTTCCTCCCTATTTGTGTACATTGATGTGCAAATGACTGATGGCGAGACGCAATGCTGATGGAGTGTCATCTGGTGGGGCCGATGCATGCTGAGGCCTACACGCAGTTTGCTTGAGCCTCCTCCCTCCAACGTGCTTAGCTCCATGGGCAGACCTCCTTAGCAGTCGTGCCACCGGCAGTCTTTGTCACTACATATGGTGTCTGCATGCTTCCAGTGTTGGTTTGATCACACTGTTGAATTTGCGGCATCGTGTTATGCATAGGGTCCAAGTTTCATGACATTCGGGCACTATTGGTACTTGGGACTAGCGTAGACGCCGCTAGGGTTTAGGCAGTGAGAACTCTTGACTGCTATTTTTTTAGCTGATTCTGACTGCAAGACTGTGTTTGCATTGGCGGTATTATGGTGTGGTCCACTTTCAGGCATATCGGATGACGCACGGGTTTTGGGCTGACGGCCGTCTGGCACGGTTCACCGAGAAAACCCTACCTGCCAGAAAATGGACTTTTTTTCTGATTGGCTGGTGAGCTGAGTAACAAGCTTTACAGAGCTGGGAGGAGGCTAGTTCTTAGAGGGGTCTCCGATTGTTGTTTATTCTCAGTTCTTAATCAGTCATTTCCAGTTTTCAGCTGTTATCTGGCGCTAACTCTGGCGCGCGCAGTTATGAGTAACAAACACCAGAGCTCTCAGACTTAGGCTCTAGTGCAGCAGCCTAAGGGAGCAGCTTAAGCAACAAGCATGGGTTCCCGCATGTTGCATCAACAATGTTGCTGCCCCAACCTGCTGCTATAGGAGATTTCCAGCTCACTGTAGCAAGAGGAGCTGCAGCATTGACGAGCTCTTTCAGCCACGCATAGGGGCAGCAACACCTACTGGTGGCAGCAGCAAGTGTGTGTGGCTACCACCCTTGATAAAGAAAAAATGGAGAAGGAGCTCATAGGTTCAGCTCGCGACGACGACTACGAGCAATTGTAGTGCATAGCGGTGGCAGCAGCTTGTAGTAGCAGTGACATCAGCAGCCACGAGGAGTAACAACAGTGCAGCAGCAGCAGCAGCAGCAGAGGTAGCAGTAGTGTAGCAACATCATTGCAACTGCTGCTACGACAAAAGCAAAACAAGTAGCACTAGCAGCGTCGTAGCAGCGATAGTGGGTACAACAGTGCACCAACAGTGGGGGCGATTTTAGTAGTAGCAATCCCGTCATGAAATCAACAACAGTCTTGCGTAACAGTGATGTTAAGAATCGATGACTACTCAGTAGTGCTTTGCTGTAGTACTGCTACGCAATTGTGTAGAAGCTATGGAACACTACGCAATTGCTGCACAGGTATGTGCAACCCCTACGTAGCCCCAAGCAGGGGGTGACACAGTCACCCCCAGTGAGGGTAACCGCGTAACCCCCTGCGTGGCCGGTGGGGATTCCCAGTGATCACGCACATTTTGCGTGACTCTAAAAGAAAAAAAGTTGGCATAGAATACACGAGAGGAAAAAGCACTAGCTTAAACACCGCTCGCTATAAGTGCTGACATCATCAGCTGTTGTGCTGATATCAGTAATTTTATGGTCAAAACGTTATATCTGTTGGGGTTTCAACTCCTCGAGAAGCGCTATCAGGTCCCTGTTTGGACCATTTTGATGTTCAACCCCATACTGAGCACTACAATGGCACCGGTTCGTGACAAGGGTAAAGGGCTAGGAGACCCCTCCTCTTCCTCCTCTTTGGGCATCATGAGTCCACTGTCGCAGTCACTCACAATCAAAGAACTTTGTTGGACAGAGGATGAGATGCGCCATGAGCAGCAGCGGTAGAGCAATGCATTGTAGGAGATCGCGGATTTACTGAGGGGTTGTCGAGGGGCCTCACAACAACCACAAGGAGGATCTACTGGAGTTGCATCATTCGTCCAACAGTTTACACACTACACAGCGTCGCGGCCTCAGCACCCCTCATCACAAGTTGACACCTGGGATGAGGAGGAGATAGAGGATGACACATGTGAGGACCGGTTTCAACTCCTTGAGGGATGCATTCGTGAGCTACATCTGGGGTCATAGCCTCTTAGGTCGCCACCTTCTCGTCGTCAGAATCAGGCACGTCCTTGAGCACTGTTCACTTTTGGTGGCATTTCCCTCGCCGGTGGTCTTTGTATACCTCGTCCACCATGTCCCGAGCCTCAGGTCAACAGTGATGAGCGCACAAATGAGAAAATTCAGTGGGCTACGGAAAAAAGGCGCATCATTAGCAGGATCAGACGGAAAATAGTATTGCCAAAGCTGCTCACCTTGCACCCACTTGCTGAGGCAAGCTACACGAGCACGTTGGGAAATCAACTTTTTCCTATTGTGTTTTGAGCCGCCGATGCGAGTTGCTAGGCATTGCCACACCCTTGGGGGTATAGTGACTTGTAGTTATTAGCCAGGCGCGCGAAAGGAGTTCCCCCCTGTTTTTGACTATGCTCAACAAAAACATGGGTCAATGCTGTCAGAATGTTTTCAGAAGAGGTGCAAAAAGCGTTCAATATGTGAATCTTTGAAATTTTACTAGTAAGCCTTCCGGTGTGAGGGCTTAGTCTGTTGCAATTTGTCCCATTCATATGATATAATCTGCAAAGTACATTCGACGCGACGTGAGTTGCTATGAGCCAACGTAGACGAGGCCTTAAAAAAATTGACGTGCAAAGTTCCTCAGACAGACCAAGAACGTGAACGAGCAGTTCCACCAAATTCAAACACCAAACTGACACCAGTGGCATTTGGACGAACATATCCAGAATTACAAGGCCAGAAATTCTAGTGGAATTTAACTTTCACTGAATTGAATCTTTAAAAACAGGCGAATGTGAAAGACACTACGGTATGTTGCAGCCATGTTGCTTCAATCTCCTATAAAGGTGCTTGAGTTTGGATACCACTACGGAGTGGTCATTGTGTTACAGAACCAATACTCGGAAACCAATACCAATTGATTCAAGCACTGGATACAAGGTTTATGGAATGTTGTTCGTGGACATCTTAGCTTCATTAAGAATTTCTTTTGTACATAACTTGTGCGGTAGCTTTGGGTATGTTCTTACACCTCCAAAATTCTGAATCCGAGAAGGAATCATTTTGAAACTGCAGATTTGAGGAAAGTTTTGGAATCTGAGGACCATAGTTATCATTTCTAATGATCACAGCAGTTTGCAGTAAAAGTACTCGTCGACATGTCATGTAGCGTGGGCATACACTTTGCGATACAAGTAGACGACACACAGATGGCAACACGTTTGTGTGCAAGCCCTACTTTGAAATGCATCGCAAAGTTGACCCGTGGAAACAAAACTCGTCAAAATCTGTTTGGTTCAGGAAGAATCCAGAAGATCACGTCATGTTTGCCAGCCAAACCAGAAACCCAAATTTGTTTTAGGTATTCATGTACTGGCTCAATCTGCCGTACTGTCGCTGTAAGATGGAAAGAGAGCGCATGGTTAAGCTAATGTGGTATATTCAGGCCTTTCCGCCAAGCTTCCTCCGTCGGTATTCAAGAAGGAATTTGCCGTGTAAGTGAACAGCATGACATGCACCACCGCGGAATCATAATCGGATTCCTACACAGATTCTGAATTCCAGAGGTACAAGAACATAACATTACATATTTTATAGGAAGTCCCAGATTCTCTCAGAAATCTTGAGATGCTTTGCTATGTACCTCGAGTATCGCACAAAAAAAAACACTCTCCTTTGAGACAAGCACCTTAAACTGGGTTAAGCCTTTCTCTCTTGATGTGATAGTGCATATGAGTTTGGTGAATCAACAAACATCACGGGTTTTCATGGCTGAGGTTTGACACTTACCTGGATCCCATGATTTTCTACATTAAACTTTGAATGCACAGAACATTGACCCACTTGAAAGTTGAGACAATCTAAATGACTCTGCATGACACTGTAGCATTAACCGGCGCCTCAAAGGATTATAGATCAGATACATTGGGTACATTGGTGTGGTTTCTTCTCCTTGAATAGGGATACACCCATGCCTACCTGTGCCCTACTGGCATGTATAATGAGCTGCATTTTGTATTGAGGCCCCCATACCACATCTTGATTTCCTCTTTGGGAAAATGAAACATGGTGATGTTGAATGATGCGGTGGAGTGCTGCTTTCTTCATGTATGATTTGGCATGTATGGAAGATGTGGGCCAAAACTGCTACTACAAGGCTAGGGAGAAGATCATGAGGAGTTCCATAAAGTGTACAAAAAGCTCATTTTGTGTGAAGTTATTATGATGTGAAATGGAAGAGGGTGTAACTTATGAAAACCCAGATGGAATTGCAAGATCCTGGATACAAGAGGTCAGAAGGAGGATGATGATGTCAATGTCCTTTTTAGGTCATATGGGATTATGAAGAAAGGTTGTGAAGTGTTTTAATTGCATGCAGAGAAGGAATCTGGCCAAAAAACATCTTTTGAGGGTTTTCAAGGGCTTTAAACAATGCATAGAAAGCAAAATGAAGACATTGTTCGATTCAATTAGAAATAGAGGAAGAGGTAAGAGAATGTGTACTGTGCATGAGAATTATGTGTTATGCCAAACGGAGCACGGATGGTGAATAGGTAGAAGTTCTAGGGCAGAAAAAAACAATTATTTGAGACACTTGAGCATTTTATAGTTTGCAATAAGTGTACTTCGATGACAAGTGCGAAAATGATCCAACATATGTATACAAGTGTCGAGTTACAAATGAGGCATATTCGGGGTCGAGTCGTGAGTGGTTGGATTCGAGAAGCTCCGCCGGCAAGTCTGGGGGCTTTGAGCATTGATGGTTAAGACGCGAGATGTATCTTTTATAAAATGAGACATGTCTTGATGCATCCAGAAGTTGACCAAGAGGTCATGACACTTCTGTGGTAGATTCTTGTAAGTGGTCAAAGTTGTTAGAAAGTGAGAGACGGTTCTCCGGAGGGTGAGGGTAGTTGGCCAACTTGCCCTGGACCGTCGGCTCAAAAAATCGAGGTCTCGACACAGTGTGGGCTATTTGTGTATTTACAAAAATTCACACTCAGAAGGTTAGGGACTTGTGAACGTTTGGTTTGTAACACTTCCCCTCCTTTCACCCTCGATGTCCTGGCGTGCGCAGAGATGTAGCCCGGTGATGGCAGTAATATCCATCGATCAGGGGATCGACGTCTCAAAGGTTGTCGTAGGGTTCCCAATTGTTATGTGCGGCGTCGTAGCCGTGCCACTTAACAAGATATTCTACTGTTTTGCCATGTCGTCGATGGCTGGGGATTTCCTCCATGACGTATTTTGTGTCCGTGTCCACTTGTACAGGAGGAGGGGGAGGGACATCCATGCTAGGGAAGGTCTCTCCAGGGTCTTGGCAGTGCTTGAGTCTTTTGATATGGAACATCAGATGAACGTGCAACGTGTCGAGGAGTTTGAGTCGCGCAACCACGAGGGTCTGCATGCATAGTGGCAGAGTTGCGGCATTGGACTTCTACTACAAAAATGTTGCTTTGGCTGTAAAGTGTTGTAGTCGTGGTGGGATGTTTTCCATACACCACTTCAAACATGGTTTTGCCCGTTGCGGTGGAGATCGCCAAATTATACGCGATTCGGCGGTCGGGGGTTTTTGTTCCCAATCCGATCCATGGGTTTCACAAGATGTTCAGAGAAATAGTTCGAGCGTTTGGTTGGTCCGCTCAATTTGGCCGTCGGTTTGAGGATGGAACGTCGTTGATAGCTGGATCTGACTGACGTAACGAGACATCAGTTCGCTCTAGAAACGGCTGGTGAATCGTATGTCCCCGTCACTCGTGATGGTTCTTGGCACGTCGTGTAGCCGCATGATGTTGTCAGGAAACAGTCGCGATGTTCCTTCGGCGGTGATGGTTTTGTCTGTGAGAGAGGATGGTACCCTGTGCCCCATGGTCAGACTTGACCAGCTTGTAAGGCTTGACTTGGTGGCCAGAATTGACCAGGTTGTAAGACTTGACCAGACTTGACTAGGTGGTCAGGTTTGACCAGATTGTAAGGCTTGACCTGGTGGTCACACTTGACGAGGTTGTAAGACTTGACCAGACTTGACTAGGTGGTCAGTTTGGACCAGCCTTGACTGACTGAGAGGACTTGACTAGGGGATCTAGCATAGTTAGTTTAGAGTAGATAAGCCCTCTCTGTGGATTCATTGATTACACAACTTTTGACCTTAATGACTATTGACCCTTGGGCTCTTGCCACGTGAATTCTATCGTGTTGTGCCTCCCACTCCCATTTCTTCACAAGATGAGGCCGGGAGGGCGACCCACAATTTGAGGGGCCTATTGGATGAGCGTTCACAAACTAACCGAGTTGAAAAAGCAACTTGACGAGATGTTCAGTCAAGGTTCATCTACCCATCCATTTCACCATACGCTGCACCAGTAATGTTTGTAAAGAAGAAAACTGGCGCGATGCAGATGTGTGTGGACTACCCGGCGTTCAACGAAGTGACCATCAAGAACCGCCACCCTCTTCTCTGACCCAACAAACTTTTCGACGAACTCCGAGGAGCTCGGATTTTCACCAAAACCGACCGACACAACGGTTATTACCGGATTTTGGTGGCAAACGCTGACATCGAGAGGATGGTGATACGAACTTGCTATGGGCATTCAGTGCCGTTCGGACTTACAAACTCCCCAGTGACATTTATGGCGGCGATGAACAATATTTTTCGCCCGAATCTTGACGATTTTGTAGTGGTGTATCTTGACGACATCCCGGAGTACAAGCGCACCACAGAGGAGCACAATGGAAATCTTAAAAACTTTCTCAAAGTCTTACAAAGAGAGGAATTTTTCAGAAAACTCTCGAAGTGTAAATTCGGTCGCCGTTCTATGGAGTTTTTGGATCACGTCATCAACGGCAGGGGGACCACCATGGATCCAAAAAGAATGGCAGTAGTTGCTAATTGGCCGACGCTGACGAACATTTGAGACGTTCAATGTTTCCTTGGCTTCTGAAGTTACTACCGACGGTTCATACGGGATTACGCCGGAGATTCAGCGCCTCTCTCTGAACTCACACGGAAAAAAAATGAGTGGTGGTGGGGAGACAGTGACCAAGAGGCATTTTCCACTTTGCGAAACATTCTGACTTCGGCGCCATCCCTACCATTAGCGGATCCAATAGTCGACGTCATGGCTACGGACGCCTGAGATCAAGCTGTCTGCACGGTCCTCCTACAAGACTATGGCAACAGCGAGCAACCGGACGCATACATGTAAAGAAAAATGAGCGGATGAGAACTCAAATACGCCGTACACGAGAAGGAGACGTTGTCGGTCATACATGCATTGAAGACATGGTGGTGTTATCTGGAATGCCACTGATGCATCGTATGCACCGACCACCATGCACTGAAATGTTTGAAGGCGCAACTGAACCTCGGTCAACGTCAAACCCGATGGATGGAGTTTCATGAATCTAGGTTTGACTACGATATTGAGTACTGGCCAAGAAAAACCAATCCGGCAGATGCGCTCCACCGCCGACCATATCTGATGGCTGAGGCAGCAATCCTACAGCTCCATCAAGATCCGTATCTTGAACAACTGTTCATACGAGGCTATGACCAGAATGGCGAATAGAACAAGGTGAAGTCTTGCTACAACGCACCTTATTGGTGGCAACAATTCACTCGTCAGGTGATCGTTCCCCCAAGTGATGTACTCTGCCGCATGCTGCTCGAGGAATGCCACGACATAGGTACTGGTGGACATTTTGGAGAAGACAAGATGCTGAAGAAGCTAACAAAAATGTATTGGTGGGACAAAATGCAATCCAACGTGGCCAGCTTCTGCAAATCTTACGACACGTGTCAGCGACAAAAATCCCGCCTCACATGGCCACTCGGACTCCTCCAACCGTTCCCCATTCAGACAAAACCGTGGAATGACATCTCCATGGACTTTGTCACATTACTACCAGTCACACCCAAGGGGTACAATGCAATCCTCGTGATCGTCCAGAGGGCTTGAACCCAGGTCTTCAATGTCAACCATGGGCTGCATTCACCACTGGGGCATTTCCTTAAGGCGGCAAGAGCTCGGCCGCAACCGAACCCGAACTTGGACCCTGCGTCCATCAGCCTCGCCACACAACCAGTTGCAGGAGGTAACTGTGATATCACTCAGCGGCGTCCTTGGCCCCGTCCTGCCGCGCATGGACACACATGAGCAGAGGGACATATCTCAACACTATCCCATGGACCGAATGCATGCATGTGTGGAAATGCGCCGTAGGATCAGTCAGGGTTGTGCAGAGGTCGTGCACCGTGCCATGCCAATGCCGTGCACATTTTCTTGGAAGAAGGTGCGAGACAAGATTTTGGTCAGAAAATCAGCCAGTCGTTTTACGCGTACGCACATCCACTACACTAATGATGCCACGAGCAAGCAAGTCACGAACAAAATGATGTTCAACATTGATGTGCTTGGTACGGCTGTGCAACACACCGTCGTTGCGGGCGATAGCCTATGCGCTTGTGCTGTCACACTTGATGGGAATGTGTGCAAGGGGAATGTGCAGTTCACACAGCAGGCGGTGCAGCCACACAGCCTCACATGCAGCCGACCCAAGAGCCATGTACTCAGCTTCTGCAGTGCTGTGTGCCACACATCCTTGCTTGCCACTGTGCCAAGAGACTACTGTGCCACCAAGAAGAAAAATGTACCCACTTGGACTCGGAGCATCCGCATCACTTGCCCAATTACTGTCACTGTACCCTTCGATATGCATAGTGGTTTGCGGGACACCATCAAAGCCCTCAACAACAACGGGCCCTGGTCGAGTCCGAAACTCCAATCCTAGATCAGGTGTGTTGACTACATACCGTAGGACATGAAATACGGCATCATGGTGTCCTGCTCGTGGTGTTTGTGCATGTTGTGCAAGGATGTTCACTGGACAGGCAATGTCAAGACGAGTGGTGGTGGAGAGGTACATGAGGCACCCCAAGATAGCCTGATAGGGCGTGGGGGGTGCTTCAGTGCCTAAGTGCTCTGAATCAATGCGCTTCACGAGGACTTGTCCATCGTGGGTCATCTGCATGGAGGCATGGCGAACACGCTCGAGATCATCAGCAAACCTCTCAGCGAGCGTGCGCACATACCGTTCCAAGTGTACGCGCAGCGTACCAGTGGTCCAAGACCGCTCGACCTGCATCCCAAGGAATATTTTCGCCTCTCCCAAGTCCTTCATCTGGTATTGTTCCCTCAAGAGATCCTTCACTGCAGTCACGGCCTGCAAACTGGGTGAGGCAATCAAGAGGTCATCAACATATACAAGGACATACACGGGGCACTTACGGGTTTCACCAAAAAACAATGATGGTCCGTGCTCTGGCAAAAACCACCGTTGGACAGAGTGCCAGAAATTTCCTTGTTCCAGCAGCGAGGTGCTTGCTTGAGACTGTACAAGGCCTTCCGTAGGCGACACACTCGGTTTGTACCATCCTCAAACTCTGGGGGTTGCACCATGTGAATCTCTTCCTTGAGCGTCCCATTAAGGAACACGTTATTCACTTCCATTTGGTGCAATTCTCAATCTCTGTGGGCCACGAATCCAAGCAGCACTCTGCTTGTAGGATACTTCCCGACTGGTGCGAAGGTTTCATGAAAGTTTTGTCCAGGAACTTGGGAGAAGCCCTTCGCTGTGAGGCGGGCCTTGTACAGATCTATCGTCCCATCCTTTTTATTGTTGACTTTGAGCACCCACTTTGCCCCCACAGCTCTTTGCCCAGGTGGTAACTCAACGAGCTCAAAGACCCCATGTTCCGCAAGTGCATCAAGTTCAGCTTGACATGCTTTCTGCCACTCTGCAGCATCGGGGCGTCAACAGGCTTCTTGCACTGTAGGAGGGTCCAGTGGAGGTGTTGTCCCCCTTTGAGTGACAAGTGCTGCGGCTGCATCGTCCGAGGGGGATCCTGTCATGGTTTTGACCTGGCTCATGGCTTCTTCCGCACGAGTTGCCTCAAGAAGGAGCACACATGCACTGTCGGGATGATTTGGGTGCATCGTGAGTGCGAGGCCTCGATGAGCCAAAGGGGGTCGCTCTCTCAGGCGGCCACCAGGAGCTCGCGAGAATGGCTCGATCGCGGGGACTGGAACTTGCTCATCTTGAGGAGATTCTGTAGGTGACATTGGTAGGTCTGGCAGTTCTTGTGGACCAGGCTCCTCTAGCGCACGCTCAAGGGGGCTTGGGAAGTGGAGCTCCTCTTGGCTGAAGGGGATGATCCCTGGTGGGAACTCAGGTCCTTCACTTGAAGGTGCCTTTGCCCACTCTTTGTCTGCTTCCCCCAACCTCACGGACTCTCCCATGCTCTCATGGCTGTCTGGGTTCAAGATGTTTTCAGATTCCTCTGAGACACTCTCCCCTGTGTTGCAACGGTGCAAGCCGCTATTGTTGGACACCTGCCAAGGGACATCAATGAAGGCCGGATCTGCCATGGATGGCCCAGTGACTTCAGTTGATGTCGGCTGAAGTTTTTCTGTTTTGAACCGGACATACATGAGTTTCTCATAGAAAAGCGCCTCACGGCTTTCTACTACCTTCCTGGCCTCAGGGTCTTAAAACCGGTACGCCTTGGACTGGGGCGCCATCCCTAGGAAGACACACATGCGACCGCGAGGTGATAGCTTCCCGGTGCGTTCGTCTTTCTTGTACCACACGCAGGCCGTTGTTCCTCACACCCGTGGGGGCCAAAGGTCTGCTCGCGTTCCATGCCACCTCTCCCATGGAGTAGGTGTAGAGGGCAGGGGACCATGTGGGATTCTGTTCCAAATCCAGGTAAGGTACTTGACAGCCTCACCATAAAATGACGGACTCATGCCAGCCTCACCTAGCATTGTCCGAACGCCATCACCAATCGTACGGTTCCAGCATTCGGCAATTCCATTCTGTTGGGACGTCTCTGGTGCGGTGAACTGAGTGTCAACGCCCATCGACTTTAGGTACCTCTCTGTTGGACCAAGGTACTCACCTCCGCGATCTGACCTGAAGGTGGCGAGGGTCTGANCCGAAGGTCTGCTCGCGTTCCATGCCACCTCTCCCATGGAGTTGTTGTAGAGGGCAGGGGACCATGTGGGATTCTGTTCCAAATCCAGGTAAGGTACTTGACAGCCTCACCATAAAATGACGGACTCATGCCAGCCTCACCTAGCATTGTCCGAACGCCATCACCAATCGTACGGTTCCAGCATTCGGCAATTCCATTCTGTTGGGACGTCTCTGGTGCGGTGAACTGAGTGTCAACGCCCATCGACTTTAGGTACCTCTCTGTTGGACCAAGGTACTCACCTCCGCAATGTGACCTAAAGGTGGCAAGGGTCTGATTGCACTGGCGTTGAGCACATGGCAGCCAGCCACGACTTGCATCCTCAACATCACTCTTTGCCTGGAGAAGGTAGACCCAGGTGAACCGTGAGTAATCATCCATGAGAGTGAGGATGTAACGCGCTCTCTCACACAGTGACTCTACTGGGAGAAGACCAAGGACATCCGAGTGGACAAGTTGCAGTGGATGGCTTGTCTGACTAAAAGACTCGGGGAAAGGGAGGCGGTGCATCTTCAATTGGGCACACTCCAAGCAATCAGAACCACAAGGCACAGTAAAGGTTGTTTTGTCCAGACCATCGGCAGGGAGGGTGCGTAGCATGGTGCGCAGAGCATAAGTGTTGACATGGCAAAGACAACGGTGCATCAAATGAGTCTGAGCAGGAGACAAGGAGTGAGCAACAAGGACGCGTGCATCAACAGAGTCACAAATTGCAGTGGCCTGCACTCTGTACAGGCCATTTGCAATGTTGCCATGCAACACGATGAGCGTCGCGCAACATGATGGTACACAAGCCGTCACCGTGAGTGGTATGCATGCCTGATCGGTCGATAGTGGACGTGGAGAGTAGACTGAGTTGGAGATCAGGTACATACAAGACGTCTGTCAGAAGCACCTCTCCCATGGGTCCTTAAAGTCTCACTGTGCCCACTCCTTGAACCTCAAGTTCTTCCCCAGACCCAGTTCGTACGGAGCGGACAGTGCCCACTGGGCCCAACATGCAGAACCAATCCCTCCGTGGTGTCATGTGATGTGTAGCTCCCGAGTCTACTGCCCATGTCCCATCAGTCTCCCTATCAGTAGCAGTCACCTTGCAGTGTGCAATCTCTTCCTTAGTGACCAATGGACGTTCAACACCCTAGTCCTCTTTCACCCTCCACATTCTTTCCCTTTTCCAGTGCTCCACCCATGCTCCCTCATCAGCCAAGTCATGTGCATACTCACAGGCAGCCCTCGCATCCCGCATGCTCAAAACATTCCCACTACACATGATCAATAGAACTCCCACCTCCCTGGTGGGCCACTTGGACATGAAGCTCTACAGTCTCCGCAACGAGCCTATCGATGATGGCTTGCTGGTTGCGGGCTTGTCCAGCATCATGGGCATCACGAGCAGGCAAGCGCGCTCCCACAGCGGCTTCACCCTCTGGGACTCCAGCCACTGTTGCTGCTGCTACTGCTGGTACTGCTCCCAACCAGTCCCATTGCTACGCCTGTGGTGCTTTTTAGGCGATGGGAGCTGCCTCGGCAACATACATGCGGCCGCCTTGCTGCTCGGGACGAGGTTGGTGCTGTTGCCGCTGCTGCTGCTATTGCTGCTCCCACTGTTGCTGCTGCTGTTGCTGTTGCTGCTGTTGGCGTCTCTCCCAACGCTCACGTGCAACACGGATACGCTCCAAGAGCCCTGGCTGAGAGGGCAGAGGACAGTGCTTGTGGCGATGGCCTGGTTGCTGGCAGTTGAAGCAGGTTGCTTGTGTAACTCCTCCACCAGCACCAGCAACACGTGTTCCACTACCTTGTCCACTGCTCCTTCCGCCACCTTGAGGGTGTCCGCTACTTGTTATCGGCATGGTGATGACCGCTGACATGCCTGTCTCTCCATCCCCTGTGTAGAAGCGGGCGTCCTTCTCTTTGGCAAGAAGTTGGGCATAGGTCCAGTTCAAGACCTGATGAGAGAGACGAAGCTCGCGCTCATGGTCGCATAGCCGATCAAAGAGCACCTCAAACCTGGGCCCTAGTGCTGCAATCATGTGTGTTTCAAAGGCCCAGTCACGCATGTGGAGACGACACTTGCGCAGCTCCTCGTTCAACAGCATCCCGCGGTTCTAGTAGGATTCCATCGTCTCTCCTTGCCGCATGCAAATGTCGAGCAGCTCTCGCTGCTTGCGTGACCCATCTGCCTGCGAGGAGACAGTTTACCTGTTTTTGAGGTAGTGCCATGCCTCATGTGGCGCTGCGACCTTGAGTGCGTCTGGGTCGTCATCATCGTCATCTTCTTCCTCATCGCTGTTATTATCGCTTCCTTCAACGCTCTCTTCATCCTCCTCAGGGTCGGCGAACCATTGAAGGGGAAGAATATGCTTGCGGGGAACAATACGCATGAGGAGGCGGACAGCGCGCGCCCCATCCTCTGCTGCATAGGGCTTCTTGGACTTGGGATTATAGAGGTGCCAAACTTTCTGGTCCTTGGCCCACGCTTTGAAGAGTGCAGCCCACGCCTTGTAGGTGAGGTCCTCTGTGAAGCGAGGAATTGCAGCGAGAGGGTTGCTGGGGCCAGTGTCGGGTGCATGCCCGGGAGGGTTGAAGACAGACATGATGGGGTTGCAGCATAGGTGGAATTGGTGACGGAGACTAAGGGCTGATGCTGGCGCTGCCCTACTTGGTAGTGTCACGACTTGAGGTCAAGGGCACAAGAAGTGGCCGTGGTTGTGGTCAGGGTAGTGGAAGTGGCCTTGGAAGTGGCAATGGCCTTGGAAGTGGCAGTGGCCTTGGAAGTGGCAGTGGCCTGGGTAGTGGTCGTGGCAGTGGCCGTGGCAGTGGCAGTGGCCTGGGCAGCGGCCATGACAGTGGACGTGGCAGTGGCTTGGGCACAGACCGTGGCAGTGGTCGTGGCACTGATAGTAGCCTGGGAAGAGGTCGTGGCAGTGGCCTTGGTAGTGGTCAATGTTGTAGCCGCCCACAACCTAGCTTTGATGCCATGAAGAAGTGGGAGTGGGAAGCACAACACGGTAGAATTCACGTGGTGAAAAGTTGTTCAATCAATGCATCCACAGATGGGGCTAATCTACTCTAAACTAACCAGGCTAGATCACCTAGTCAAGTCCTCTCACTCAGTCAAGGCTGGTCCAACCTGACCACCTAGTCAAGTATGGTCAAGTCTTACGACCTGGTCAAGTCTGACCACCAGGTCACGCCTTACAATCTGGTCAAACCTGACCACCTAGTCAAGTCTGGTCAAGTCTGGCCACCAGGTCAAGCCTTATAAGCTGATCAACTCTGACCATGGGGCACAGGGTACCAACCTCTCTCACAGACAAAACCATCCTACAACATCGAGGCCTCAAGAGGGCTTGAACCCAGGTCTTCAATGTCAACCATGGGTTGCATTCACCACTGGGGCATTTCCTTATGGAGGCAAGAGCTCGGCCGCGACAGCAGCCGAACTTGGACCCTGCGTCCATCAGCCTCGCCACACAACCAGTTGCAGGAGGTAACTGTGACATAACTCAGCGGCGTCCCTGGCCCCGTCCTGCCGCGCATGGACACACATGAGTAGAGGGACATATCTCAACAGCTTGATACGATGGTTGATGTCACGTTGAGGTGGTGGGATTCTTGGGAGGTTTTTCAGGGAAACCTTTTGCAAACTCTTGGTTGAGGGGTGCGGAATCTTGGGGAACCATCGCGAACTTTGTCTATGCCGATGAGGCTGACGGGGCCGATGAGGATGATGAGTCAGATGCTGCCATTTTTGCTTCCTGCATTGGCTCAAGATGTATGAGCGACGCACGAGCTCCTCGCCGTGTGGAGTGCTTGGCGGCCCCGTACAGCGGATCGGCTGCACAGGTTGTCGCTTTTTGCCTATCGTGGCTTCCTCCGCTGCTTCCACCACTACTGCTTTAGGTGTTGTCTTCCGTCCCACACGTAGAATTTGTCGCTTGGTGTCGTCGAGTTCCACATAGACGTCTTCGCTGTTCTAGTTGACCTGTGGATTGTGTCGGTATAGGAAGTCTTGTCCAAGAATGATGTTGCTGTCAATAATTGGACATGACATGTACACCGTTGCATCTCATATATCTCCCACATGTAGTTGTAGTGGTTCTTGCAGTCTCCGAGTATACAATCTCCCATTGATGGTCTTTCCTTCAAACACCCTTTGTTCGGTTTGAAAACCCAGCATGCGAACCATGTCGTTGCTTACAAAACTGTGAGAAGGGCCTCCATTCAATAGTGCCAATACCGTTGTGCAACTCTTGCATCCTCAAAGTTGGACTTTTAGCAATATTGACGGTTGGTCATCCTCGTACCTCTCGTCGAAATTTGTGATTTGAGAAACCCTCTGTGGCATTGTAGGCCGCTCAAAAGGCGATCGCTTGGCGTAGATCGCTCATCACGAACAAGATTCGCGCTTTTCACTCTTACCCTTTGCCGTTTCCCGGCTCATTTTTTCCGACTTCCCCCTCTTTTTGGCCTGCTCCTGGCTCTGGCACTTGCGAGCGATGTGACCGAGTTTTCCCTAATTGTAGCAAGTGCGCTTATCTCTCTTGTCGACAAAGTCCACTTCCATCGGAGTGGAGGAGTCCCCCGATTGGCTTTCTCGTTCCCACGATAATTGTGGTTGGGACGTCACCAATCGTAGGATTCTTGGATCCGAGCGTTGTAGTCAGCGCTGTTGATCCTTTCTGGTGCTGCGATCATCCGCTGTAAGTCATCTTACATGGCAAGAACGGCAATTGCTT
>SZWC01007764.1:46740-75174 GCA_023375785.1 Penium margaritaceum | reverse complement strand
GCCAGCAAGCTGGACGCAGCGGACAAGAAGAAGATTGAGGATGCTGTGAATGCGGCCATTGACTGGCTGGACCACAACCAGCTGGCAGAGGTGGAGGAGTTTGAGGACAAGCAGAAGGAGCTGGAGTCGGTGTGCAATCCCATCATCGCACGCATGTACCAGGGTGGAGCGGGCGGCGTGCCAGGTGGCATGCCCACTGGTGCTGACGAGCCGTCTAGCGGTGGGGGTGCAGGCCCCAAGATTGAAGAGGTGGACTAGACTGTGAATTCAATGTAGTTCTCTCTCTCTTGTTGGTCGTTGCTCCCTTTGACCTTGTGCTGTCATGCTCTTGTGGTAAACCCTTTCAGGGTATACATACCATCCTATCCCTTTTCTTTGGGGAGGAGTGGTAGACCTTCACTAAGTGTCAGTTCATTACGTCTACAACTGAGATGAAAAGCTGAAATCTCCTCACTTTGTGGCCTTGTCTCCAACCGTCTAGCCACTATGATTCTATCTTCAATGGTCATTGAGCAAGCAAGACGAGATTTGTGAATGCACTGAAATACAGGTTGCACAGGATGAAGAGGGTACAGGGTTTGGTTCATCTCTGACACTCCCAGAAGGAAAAACCTTTGAAATGTCCCAAATCTGAAGATGGTACTTCTGCACATTGAAGGAAGAAACCATTAGTCCAGAACCTGATCTCAATATTGTGATCAACCTACTAGCATGCATAGTGTGCCAAAAACTCTGAGAACAAATCAGACCACAACCGTTACTACCACCCGGCGCTACTATTGTTGCTCGGCTTGGGCCACTGTAGTTGGTGAATGCTGTGCCGCACTTGGTGAGGTCGCTGCTGAAAATGGGTGGAATGAGTCCCAGAATATGAAGGCAGCGGTGATTCTCACTGCTGTTGCTGGTGCATCTGGCGTGCAGCTCAGCGAGATAAGTCGCGCTGCTGTGAAACCATGAGAAGATGCATGGAAGTTTACTAGCGACAAAGCCATTGACTAGGTGTTAGTGCCCGGTCAGACGGTGACAACTGTCAGCGGCAAGGGTTTGGTTGGGAGACACAAGACGAAATGTCACAATGCAATTTTTCTGCAGCACGCAGGAGTTTATTAGTGGACTGGCCGTGGGCTCGATTTGCATGTTTTTGCATTGTGTGTCTTCCGTTTCATGCCAAAAGGAAAAGCTAGGTAGCACGTTGAGGCAGCAACGTTGTTGATGCAACGTGCGGGCTTCCATGCTCGTCGTTTTAGTCTGCTGGCGCATCAGTCTGCTGCTCTAGAGCCTAAGTCTGGAAGCTCTGGGTTTGTCACTCAGAAATGTGCGCGCCAGTGTTAGAGCCAGAAAGCAGCTGAAAGCTGAAAGTGACTGATCATGAATGAAGAATGAGCAACAATAGGAGGCCCCTCCAAGATCTAGCTTCTCCCCAGCTCTGTAGAACTTGTTACTCAGCTAACGAGCCAATCAGAAAATAGTTATAGACCTGTCTTTTGGCAGGTAGGGTTTTCTCGGTGAGCCCTGCCAGACGGCCGGCAGCCCAAAACTCGTTCGTCGTCCGTTTTGCCTTAAAGCTGGACAATACCAAAACATCGACGTTTGAAACGGAGTCGTGCGGTGAGAATCGGCTAGAAAAATAGCAGCAAAGCGTTACGGCTGTCGTACCCATGCAGTGCCTACGATGGTTCATGATGCCAAACTGTGCCATGCAACACAAGACATCGACCCTAGGCAGAGCATGACACTACAGGCGCAACAATATAGTTAGTTCTAGCGCCTGACGCATGCAAACAACATTTGCGGTGGTAGTGACCGCCGGCGGCCCGACCGCCGAGGAGGCTTGCCAATGCAGCTGGAGATACGGGGCACAACACTAGGTGACAAGTACAAATGGCACGAGCAGCAGGAAGAAGCAACGAGGACGGACAGGCACACATCAGCCAGGGTCAACGCGCAGAGACTGAAGACCAACAGCATGCACGGCCTCCTTGAACTTGCCGCCACCTAGCGCCTTTGTCAGAAAGCCAGCACGCTGGTGCCGTGTGCCAACGCCAAGCAAGCAAACGTCGCCACAAGCAATGCGCTTGCGCACAAAGTGATGCTCAATGTTGATGTGCTTGGTGCGGGTGTGATGCATGCCATCGTGCTGAGCAATGCGGCGTGTGCTCTTGTTGTCGCAGCGCGGTGTGATGCAGTGAATGGGGAGGTGCAACTGCTGCATGAGGCGACACAACCAAATGCTTTCCCAGACCCCGGCACCCAAGGCGATGTACTCTTCCTCAGTCGAGCTACGCGCGACACAACCCTACTTCCCGCTCTTCCAAGAGATGGCTGTGCCCCCCGACAAGGAAGATGTACCCAGACCGACTGCGAGCATCGCGATCCTGTGCCCGATTGCTGTCTGTGTACCCCTCAACCACGACAGAGGGTTGGGCACGAAAACACAAGCCCAAGTGAGGGGTGGACCCGATATAGCGGACAACGCGCAGCGCAGCCTCAAGATGGAGACGGCACGGGGACTGTGAGAACTGCGACAAGAAGTTCACGGCAAACGCTGCGTCTGCACGGGTGGTGGTGCCGAGAAACATCAAAGAACCAATTACCGAGAGATAGGTCAAGACATCGACCGGCTCCCCAAGACGAGCTGGGTCCATAGTTTTCAGGAGCCTTTGCCCATTAGGCGTCATGGGTGTGGAGGCATGTGGAGCGGCAGCCAACAAGTCAGCAAACCGCTCCCCCACGGTCCGAACGTACCCGGCCGGATGCACGTGTAGCATGCGCCGCTGACGGTCACGCTCAATCTCCATGCCCAAGAACACACGGGCTGGGCCAAGATCCTTCATCTTGTACACAGACTGGAGGAGTGCCTTCACAGCCTGGACAACGTGAGGATCTAGAGAGACAATCAGAAGATCGTCGACGTAGACCAAAATGGCAACAAAGGCTGCCGACGGAACACTCACAAAGAGCGCCGGACCAACCGGACTGCGACGATACCCACCGCGCTCGAGGGTGGCGGAGATCTCGAGATTCCAGCAGCACGGCGACTGTTTGATCCCATACAAGGACTTGCGGAGGTGCCAGACACGGTCAGTACCATCTTCGAAGCCAGAGGGCTGGACCAAGTAGATCTCCTCGTCGAGGCGACCGTGCAAGAAGGCGTTGATGATGTCCATCTGGTGCAATTCCCAATCATGCTAGGCCACCTGGCTCAAGAGTGCCTTGGCGGTGGTATACTTGCCCACAGGGGCAAAGGTAGCATCAAAGTCCACGCCCGGCACTCGAGAGAATCCCTTAGCCGTAAGGCGAGCCTTGTAGCGCTCAACTAAGCTGTCAGGCTTCAGTTTGCGGCGGTACACTCAGCGGGTGGCAATGGCCTTGCAACCAGGTGGCAGCTGAACGCTCTCATAGGCGCCATGTGCACGGATAGCATCAAGCTCCTCGCGCATGGATTGCTATAAGAGAATAGCGTCTGGAGCAGAGCGGGCCCAACGTACGGTATCAGGCTCGAGTGGGAGATCACTGGAGCTCTGCACAGTGAGCGCGGTGGCCACAGAGGCGCTTCGCACAGGCGGAGTGGACTCTGCAGCCGCAACAGCCCGGTAGAGCTCCTAAGCAATCATGGAGTATCCCAAGGCCGTGTTAGGCTGGACCACATTAGCAGACAGGCCAAGAGCGTCGAGGCCAGTGTCACCCACATGATCGGTGGGAGCCGATAGAACAGCGAGACAAATGGATCGTGATGTCTGAACAGGACGAGGAGGAATAGGGGCCCTGAAAGAGGACGACGGTAAGGGTCGAAGGTGGCCACCAGGGGCTAGACTGAAGGGAGAGGGAGCCGACATGGGCAAGGGTGCAACCGGGTCCAGGAAAGAAGGAATCGACACGGGCGGAGGCTGTGGCGCACAGACTGCCGGAGAGGAGGCATGCAAGGACACAAGAGATGCTGCAAGGGGCGCTGCCGGTAGTGATGCAGGTGAGGGTACAGAGAATGCTACAGGTGATACCGCAGAAGGTGCAGAGGGTGCCATAGGCAAGGATGGAGACGATGCTGAAAAAGGTGCCCTAGATGAGGACATTGGCGATGAAGCAGAGGACAGTGCAGGAAATGATGCAGGTGAAGAAAGCAACGCACACGCAGGTGCGGATGTAGACGTGGCAGGAGTGGGTACTGATGCAGACGGGGATGACGTGGATGAGGGAGAAGACGTGGGAATGCATGCACCGCCAGAGGGCACAACAGAGATACGACCCCTCCCGGCATGAGGGAAGGACGCAGGCAAGGAACCATGACGCTCAAGATCGCGGGAGAACAGTGTTTTGAAGAAGAGAGCATCGCGAGACTCGACGCTCAGGGTCCCAGAAGCGCCAGGATTTGGACTGGGGATACACACCCAGGAAGGGACAAAGACGACCACGAACAGACAGCTTGCCGTTGCACTGATCTTCAGGGAGCCAGACACAGGCGATGTTGCCCCACACCCACACCGATAGTGACTGGGCTGGCAGCCCAGACGGTAAGAGTCGCACGGGCTAGATCTTTCTGATCGGCGGCACAGTTGTGTCCTGGCGCATTGGCAAGCAAGGGTGCATTCCACCCAGCATTGTTGAGGNTGGATACGTGGCCCTTGGCTTAGGCGCGTGTGAGAGTGTGTGGTTCCGTCGTCTGTTGTCCGAGTTGCGTCAGTTTGTCGCATCCATCACGTTGCATTGTGACAATGAGAGTGCCATGGCCATCGCCGACAATGACGGCGTGCTTCACACACGCACAAAGCACATCAAAATTGAGTATCACTATGTGCGTTCGTTGTTGCATGATGGCAGCGTCAGCATTGTGTGGGTTGAGACAGCACGGTAGCTGGCTGACTTCTTGACCAAGGCACTGAAGCACGACTCGTTCAAGAATGCTGTGAGTTCGGTCGGCTTACGTCTGTGAGTGGCTCTCTCTATCCCTGCTTGCTGTTCAGCGCAGTCTGGGGGAGTCTGGTCGTTGACTGTGTCTCGTTCGCACATGTGCACTACGCTTGTGAGTCATGGGGGAGTGTTGGTTCTTGTGCATCTCTCATGGTAATCTGTTGTGTCCTCCCGGCTTGTGTATATCGGTGTGTAGATGACTGACAGGGAGACTCGACGCTGCTGGAGGGTCGCTCGGTGGAGCCGACGCGCGTTGAGGCCCACTCACCGTTCACTGGAGCCTCCTCCCTGTGGAGATGCGCTCAGGTCCATCGGCAGGCCTCCTCGGTGGTCGGGCCGCCGGCGGTCACTACCACTGTAGATGCTCTCTGCATGCACCCAGCGCTGTGCTTGATAGTGGCATTGCGTCTGCAGAGTCATGTTGTGCCTAGGGTCCATGTCTCCTGCTGTGTGGCCCTGTTTGGCATCACTGACTGTTGTAGGCNCTGCCTGGGTTCGGGCAGCCATAACTCTTTGGTGCTATTTTTCTAGCTTATTCTGACGGCATGACTGCGTTCGCATCGTCGGTATTATGGTATGGTCCAGTTTTCAGGCAAAACGGACAACGCCCGGGTTGTGGGCTGTTGGGCGTATGGCAGGGCTCACCGGGAAATCCCTGCCCGCCAGAAAAAATGTCTAAGACTGTTTTCTGATTGGCTGGTTAGCTGAGTAACTAGTTCTACACTAGTGGGGGGGAGCTAGAACCTGGAGGGGTCTCCCATTGTTGCTCATTCTTCATTGCTAATCAGTTACTTTCAGTTTCCAGGTGCTTTCTGGAGCTAACACTGGCGCGCGCACTTCTGAGTAACAAACCCAGAGCTTCCAGACTTAGTCTCTAGAGCAGCAGGCTGAGGGGGCAGCAGACTTAAGCAACTAGCGTGGAAGCCCGCACGCTGCATCAACAACGCTACTGCCCTAACCTGGTGCCTAGCATTCCTGTTTCATATGCCCCTTCCAAGTGCGCGTCAATACATCTGCTCTGTCTAGCCGCTGAACTTGTGGATTTCTCTCTTTGTATATCTAGGTTTTTCTCCGCATTGTTCTTCGTAGAAAAAACCCTAGAAATTTAGACAAATAGGCCCTTGTAACTTCCCACGCGGAATAGAAGTTGTGTCGCGTTATGCACGTGAAAGTTCTCCAGGTTCGACCGTCGAATAACGGCAGACCTGCGGAAAACCTTTTCGAATATCGACTAATGTACTCACCCCTACCAAGAATAAATGGAAACCTTAACTTTGATGAATGAATAAAAACAACAATAAGGTGCCATGACAAGCCCTTAGTTCGCGGGGTATATAGTAACATCTTTTATGCCCCTCGTGGCATATCGTAATCACCAAAAACAATCCGTGGTTCATCGTAATGAATAAGCGGAAAGCGTGGCGTACTGTGTTAAAAAATCGTAAAGCGTGGCATTTTCGGATCTAGTTCTCAAACTAGTGGCGCGAGCGATTACCTCTGTCCGAACGCATGGTATATAAATTATTTCCCATAATGCGGAACACGACTGTTACTCCCACCCGATGCTACTATTGTTGCTCGGCTTGGCCATTGGAGATCGACAAAGCCATTGACTACGTGTTAGTGCCCGGTCAGACGGTGACGACTGTCACAAGTCGTACACTCAGCGGCAAGGGTTTGGTTGGGAGACACAAGACGAAATGTCACAATGCAATGTTTCTGCAGCACACAGGAGTTCATTAGTGGACTGGCCGTGGGCTCGATTAGCATGTTTTTTCATTGTGTGTCTTCCGTTTCATGCCAAAAGGAAAAGCTAGGTAGCACGTTGAGGCAGCAACGTTGTTGATGCAACGTGCGGGCTTCCATGCTCGTTGTTTTAGTCTGNCTCTGGGTTTGTCACTCAGAAATGTGCGCGCCAGTGTTAGAGCCAGAAAGCAGCTGAAAGCTGAAAGTGACTGATCATGAATGAAGAATGAGCAACAATAGGAGGCCCCTCCAAGATCTAGCTTCTCCCCAGCTCTGTAGAACTTGTTACTCAGCTAACGAGCCAATCAGAAAATAGTTATAGACCTGTGTTTTGGCAGGTAGGGTTTTCTCGGTGAGCCCTGTCAGACGGCCGGCAGCCCAAAACTCGTTCGTCGTCTGTTTTGCCTTAAAGCTGGACCATACCAAAACATCGACGTTTGAAATGGAGTCGTGCGGTCAGAATCGGCTAGAAAAATAGCAGCAAAGCGTTACGGCTGTCGTACCCATGCAGTGCCTACGATGGTTCATGATGCCAAACTGTGCCATGCAACACAAGACATTGACCCTAGGCAAAGCCTGACACTGCAGGCGCAACAATATAGTTAGTTCTAGCGCCTGACGCATGCAAACAACATTTGCGGTGGTAGTGACCGCCGGCGGCCCGACCGCCGAGGAGGCTTGCCAATGCAGCTGGAGATACGGGGCACAACACTAGGTGACAAGTACAAATGGCACGAGCAGCAGGAAGAAGCAACGAGGACGGACAGGCACACATCAGCCAGGGTCAACGCGCAGAGACCGAAGACCAACAGCATGCACGGCCTCCTTGAACTTGCCGCCACCTAGCGCCTTTGTCAGAAAGTCAGCACGCTGGTACCGTGTGCCAACGCCAAGGAAGCAAACGTCGCCACAAGCAATGCGCTTGCGCACAAAGTGATGCTCAATGTTGATGTGCTTGGTGCGGGTGTGATGCATGCCATCATGCTGAGCAATACGGCGTGTGCTCTTGTTGTCGCAGCGCGGTGTGATGCAATGAATGGGGAGGCGCAACTGTTGCATGAGGCGACACAACCAAATGCTTTCCCAGACCCCGGCACCCAAGGCGACGTACTCTTCCTCGGTCGAGCTACGCACGACACAACCCTGCTTCCCGCTCTTCCAAGAGATGGCTGTGCCCCCCGACAAGGAAGATGTACCCAGACCGACTGCGAGCATCGCGATCCTGGGGGTCGAGCCCGACCACTCGGAATTAACCGAGGGCGGCTTCTCACCGTGGCACGGCCAAAACCGGCATGGTGGCCCCCTAGGGATCAGCACCCGGGAAAATACAGCTCCCCCATCACATGCAAGTCAGAAGAACATGATGCAGGGCACGGCAGTGAGAATGTACGAGCCCTAGCATACACCGCATCACAGGCAGCCATAGAGCATTATGGAGAATCATTCAATAGAGCATCTGTGCCAGAGGGCCCTCCTGGGTCCAGCAGAAGCTTGAGGGCGTCGACGGCTCCAGTCATGATAGGCACGTCATACATCTCCCCAGGTGGCACCATTGTCACTCAATCTGTACATGAGTGTGTGAAGAATGTGTGAGGCAAGAGGGCATAGAGTTGTGAGTGGCCAACGAACTTCAACACTCCCCCATTACCCGCAGACAAGCAACCCACACACATAGAGGAAAAACACGAACGTGAGTACAAGAGACGAGAAGGGGGAAACACCAACAATCATTCTGGATCATGTGGACTGATGAGACCCACGGAGTGAACAACACTCTTGAAGACATTACGACTGAGGGCCTTTGTGAGAAAGTCAGCTCTCTGTGACCGTGTATCCACCCAAGCAACCTGGACAATGCCAGCAGCAATGCACTCACGAACAAAATGATGCTCCACATTGATGTGTTTGGTGCGTGAATGATGCATGCCACTGTTCTCAGCAATTGCTTTCGTGCTTTGGTTATCACAGCGCAGGGTGATGTAATGGATGGGAACACGTAACTGCTGCAGCAAGCGACACAACCATACGGCTTCACACGTGCCTGCACCCAGAGCAACATACTCAGCCTCAGCAGTGCTGCGTGCCACGCACCCTTGTTTGCCACTTTTCCAGGAGACTGCAGTGCCACCGACCAGAAAGATGTACCCTGTGCGGCTGCGAGCATCAGATTCATGCGCCCAATCACTGTCTGTGAAACCATCCACCACGACAGAGGGCTGTGCACGAAAAAGCAGTCCGACACGAGGGGTGGAGAGAGCGTACCGTACCACTCGCAATGCTGCCTCAAGGTGGCGCTCGCGAGGGCACTGTGAGAACTGGGACAAGAAGTTCACGGCAAATGCAACATCCGCCCGCGTAGTGGTGGCAAGGTACATTAGAGAACCAATATCTCGAAGGTAGTCGGTCACATCCACCGCCTCCCCCAGCTTGGTGAGATCAAGTGACTTCAAGTGGGACTGGCCAGCGGGTGTCATGGGAGTGGAAGCAGTGGGAATGGAGGTGAGGAGTGGGGCAAAGCGCTCCCCCAGGCTACGCACATACGCAGCCTGATGCACATGCAAGACGCGACGTGCACGATCACGCTCTAATTCCATCCCTAGGAAGACACGGGCTGGACCAAGGTCCTTCATCTTGTATGCTGATTGGAGCAGAGACTTGGCGACAGCCACAGACGCAACATCGGGAGAGGCAATGAGAAGGTCGTTCACATAGACAAGAATAGCAACAAGCGGCTTGGTAGGGGGACCAAGGAAGAGGGCCGGATCCACAGTACTCCGCTTGTAACCCCCTTTTTCAAGGGTGGCTGTGATCTCTTGGTTCCAACACCGTGGGGACTGTTTGAGGCCATAGAGGGCCTTGCGCAAGCGCCATACCCGGTTCGTGCCATCGGAGAAGCCAGGTGGCTGGACCATGTAGATTTCCTCATCCAACTTACCATGCAGAAAAGCATTGTTGACGTCCATCTGCTCAAGCTCCCAGTCATGCTGAGCAACTAGGCTGAGCAGGGCTCTGGCAGTGGTGTAACGGCCGACCGGGGCAAAGGTCTCGTCAAAGTCGACACCAGGGATCTGAGAGAACCCTTTTGCCATGAGGCGAGCCTTGTACCGTTCAACTGAGTTGTCTGGGTTCAGCTTGCGATGATAAACCCATTTGGCAGCAACTGCCTTGTGACCGGGGGGAAGATCAACGAGCTCATACACCCCATGCGCAGACAGGGCATCAAGTTCGGCCTTCATCGCTTGCTCCCACAACGGGGAGTCAGTGGCGATGCGTGCTGCCTGAACAGTCTGGGGTTTAGGAGGAAGGGGAGAGAGGCCGGCGGCTGCAAAGCATGAGGCAACGTACCCGGCTGCAGAGGAGGTCACGGCGGAGTGAAACTCCTGTTCAACAAGTGAGTAGCCAAGTGCTGTGCTGGGATGGACAACAGAAGTGGCAGTGGACAGGCCAGTGGTGCTGAGACCAAGAGCACGAAGGCCAGGGTCACCAGAGACGACAGGTTGAGACAGTTGGGAAGAGCCCGAAGGCGGCCACCGCGCGTGTAGGGTGAGACTAAGGGAATGGGCGGAGCCCGCGCAGAAGGAGCAGCAGGACCAGTTACATCAGGCGGAGAAGATGACACAGGAGGAGACTCCGAGGGGACAGGGTGAGGCGGCGAGACGGCGCCAAGGGTGGCATCAGAGGAGGAGGCAGCAGGGGAGACTGAGCCGGTAGGGGAGCCTGACCCAGTAGTGGAGCCTGAGCCTGAGCCGGTAGGGGAGCCTGACCCAGTAGTGGAGCCTGAGCCTGAGCCGGTAGGGGAACCTGAGCCTGAGCCAGTAGGGGAGCGTGAGCCTGAGCCCGTGGACGGTGAGGAGACCAGGGAAGGGAACACGGGCAGCGGAGAGCCCTGGTCAGCAGAGGAGGGGACAGAGGGGACAGAGGGACACACCGAGGGGGAAAGAGCAGGCCCCGAGGGCAGAGAATCACCACCCCTACCCCGAAGAGGCGGAGAGAGGGACCCACCAAAGCGGGGAGTGTCACTCTCGAGCAGATGTTAAAAAAACAGAGCATCGCGAGATTCAACGACACGACAGCTGGAAGGATCCCAGAAGCGCCAGGCTTTGGAGAAGGGTGAGACACCAAGGAAGATGCAAAGGCGACCACGAGGGGACAACTTGCTACTCCGTTGGTCGGAGGGGATCCAGACGGAGGCAAGGCACCCCCAAACGCGGGCAAGACGAAGGTCAGCACGTCGGCCAGTCCATCGCTCAAAGGGGGTGACAGTGTGAGGAAGGGGTCCATGCGGAATGCGATTCCAGACCCAAGTCATGTAAGACATCGCCTCAAAGGCAAAGAGAGGAGACTGACCAGAGGCAGAGAGAAGAGAGCGAACACCGTCAGCAAGAGTGCGGTTCCAGCGTTCAGAGACACCGTTTTGCTGGGGTGTGTACGGCGCAGTGGACTCAAGTCGGACACCACGAGACTCAAGAAAGCGGGACGTGGGACCATAGAACTCACCCCCACGGTCACTACGAAACACACGTAAGGAGCGCTGACACGCACGCTCCGCTTGAGGAAGCCAGGACTCAAGAACGTCGGTGACCTCACTTTTGTGTTTCAGGGCAAAGACCCAGCGGTAACGAGAGAAGCCATCAGTGAGACACAGAACGTACCGACCAAGGCCGCCCAGGAAGTCCTGGGATAGGGGGCCCATGACGTCGGCATGCACCAAGTCAAGGGACTGGGAGGTAGTGGACTCAGATGTGGAAAAAGGGGAACGGTGCATCTTGCCAGTGGCGCAATCAAGGCTGGTGGAAGTGCAGGGAGGAGAGAAAGTGGCAGGGTCAAGGCCATGAGCAGGCTGGAGACGAAGAAGGCGCTGGATTGCGGCAGTGTGGATGTGACAGAGGCGACGATGCAGGAGGGCAGCGTGGTCAGGCGACAGAGAAGGGGCGACATGAACAAAAGCAGAGGCAGCGGAAGACGAGGGTAATGTGAGTGGAACACGGAAAAGGCGATCACAGCGCACACCACGGAGAACAAAATGGCCAGAGGAGCGGAGAGAGATGGAGGCAAGGCCGCGGCTGGACGAGAAGTCCATGCCTTGATCGTCAAGGGTGGTCACATAGAGAAGACTGACCTCAAGGTCCGGGACATACAGAACATCAGGAAGGTACACAGTGCCGCCAGGGCCAACAAAACGGACGACACCAACGCCCTGGACAGGGAGAAGCTGACCGGAGCCAGTTCGGACAGAGCGCACAGACTGCACGGGCCCAAGAGACACGAAGGAGGAACGACAAGAGGTCATGTGATGGGTGGCCCCAGAATCGATGATCTAGAGGCCAGGGGAGGCACGAGCGGAGGGGAGGACGAGACAGACTGCAACAGTGTCACGATGGGAGGAGGGAGAGGAAAAACCAAGACGAGAGGGCAGGGTGTGAGACTGCCAGTCCTCAATCCAAGCACGGTCATCAGGCAATTCTCCTTGTACACCACCAGAGGAGGGACCACGAAGGGTGACATCGGACTCATAGGACAACACAACAGAATGGCCACTCACACTCTCACCTCCCTGAGAGCGAAGGTGAAGGAGCTCGGCCAGGCGTCGCTCAAGAGTGCGCTCCTCGTCACGGCGATCAGTGGAGCGCTCGGAGGAGCGGTCAGAGGAGCGATCGGAGTAGTAGTTGTCATCACGAGCCCACGGAGGGACGGAGTAGTGGGAAGACGGGGGCCCGTAGTAGGGACCAGACGGCGGAGGTACCTAGCCCCAGGGGCTGGGGGGAGACGGCGTCGGCTGAACGGGGGCGAGTGTTGTGGTCAGGGCCGAGGCAGATGAGGAAGATGAGGAGGATGAGACAGTCATCGCAGCTGTAGCAGACGAGGATGCAACACCGGTGCGCGCCCAATGTGCACGCATGGAGGAAGCAAGATGAGCGTCGTCACGGGGGGCAGGGCACTTGGGTGCAGAGTGACCGGTTGCGCCGCAGTTCCAGCAGGTGACGTCGGGAACATGTGAGGCAGAACCCTCGCCGCCACGGCCACCACCACGCCCTCTGCCCCCACGCCCGCCGCCACGGCAGGAGCCAGATCCACTGCCACCGCCGCGAGAGGCACCTTGTGTGGAGTGCACGGAAGCCTGAGAGGGGTTGGTGGAAGAGGCTGCGGTGGAGGCAGGGGGTGAGGAGATGGTAGCTGTTGCGATGGTAGCGCGGTGCATGCGTTTGTTCTGGAGAGCGTTCCACCAGTCAGTGAGACGTGCAGCAGTGAAATCAAAGAGAGGGCCAATCCCCGGTGGGGCATCAGCAGAGACAGGTGCAGAGGCAAGGCGCTCGAGCTCAGCCTGGGAGACATGGAGATACAGATCAGACAACTCAGGGATGAGGCCAGCAACGATAGAAAGACAGGCTGAGAGAGGACCTGGGGCAGCTTTGCCAAGGTCGCGCAGTAGGCGCAGACTGCGCACCCAGTACTCGTCTGGAGATTCGTCCGCCCGCATCTGCAAGGTGTTGAACTGCACGGTGAGGGCACTCTGAGCAGCGTGCCCAGTGACAGTTTTGCGGTGGCGAATGAGTGCATAAGCGCCTACAGGATCAGCAGCAGTCCCTCGGATCGGGTCAGCGTTGTATGTTCCAATGTCATCCAGGAGGTTCTCGGGACCTGCATTGATGAGGGCCCATACAGCACGAACGGCCTCCGCTGGTTGGGGCACAAACGGCGGCTTGGCAGGGGAGTAATACTCCCACAACAATTCACCCTGAGCCCACGCACTGAAGCGCGTCTCCCACGAGGTGAAGGTGAGCTTTGGGGGTGAAGTGCGGTGGCGGCGTCTCAAAGTCTTTCTGCCGGGCTGGCGGGAGAGAGCCAGCAGAGGCTGTTCCAGCAGAGAGAGCGGGAGTGGAGGAATTGGCGACACCGCCATCCCGTGGGGCTGAGGAGCCCGTGGACCCTAACTGGTCAGCAGGAATAGCAGCGGCAAAGGCTGGAATGGAGCGGAGACGTTCGAACACGAGTGAGGCTACTGTGGCAGCCAATTCCTGCTGAGCGTCACGCTCACGGTCAAGCTCATCCTGCGCCTTTCTACGCTCAGCTTGAGCTTCACTAAGGGCGGCCTGAAGGGCCTCTAGTTTATCCTCCGGTCCAGGCATGATGGGAGAAGGGGTGAACAAGAGGAGGTAGAGTTCAGAGGAAGGGAACAGAGTAGGGATAGAGAGAGAAGGTGGAGAGAGATGTGATCTCATCGCACTAGTAACGGGGCAGCATGGAGAAGAGAGGGGCCACCACAGCTGCTGCCGAGGAGAAGAGCACCGCGATCCACCCTGCAGTTGCCACGGTTAGGCACAGAAGGCCTGTGACAGTGGCTCCGGCCACTGCTGCAGATGCAGATGCCACAAGAACCCCTGTGGCGACGTGTGGAGTCAGCTCACGTGGAGCTCCTGTGGGGGTCAGGATAGCTGCTGCAGTGGAGGCGCGGATGGAGCCGACGGCGGCAGCGGTGGAATCAGCAGCAGTGGAGGCCGCAGTTGCGACAGAGGCTGCTGTTGCTGTGACCTGGGTGGCAACATTTACTGCAGCTGCTGCAATCAGAGTAAGTGAGGCAGCGGTCTGGGCGTACGCTTCGGTTGCACGACCGACTGCAGTCTGAGTAGGTGCCCGGCAGGCACGAGCAGTTGCAGCAAAGGTCGCATCTGCCCCAGCTGCTGCGTCAAGCACGGCACCTGCCACGCCAATGGAGTCGGTGTGGACTGGGAGTATAGGAATGACCCCTGGCACTTCCTGAGTTGGAGGTGGTGCAGCAGATGCGGCAGCAGCGGGAGAAGGGTCGGTAGTGGTGTGAGGGGTAGATGAAGATGTGAACGGTGAGTTGTCAGCTGCAGGTTGCATGGTGGTAGGATGACGGGGAGACGGTGGCAGGTCGTCCGCGGTGTACACCTGCCGATTGATCTCCTCCTCACGCGCAGCCTCCGCCCTCTCTACGTCATCTCGCCAGTAGTTGGAGTCGAGCATGCGAAACCAGAGTGGAGTATCTGTGTCTGGAGATGGAGGAGGGTTGTAGTCCCTTGGGTCCTCCCACCTGTCATCAGCGTACCGCGCGGCAGTCTGGGGAGAATCGAGTTCCTTGTCAGGAGTTCCGTCAAGTGGTGGAGAATCCAGAATGATGGTTACAGCTGCAGACGCAGCTGGGGGTAGGAGAGAACCTGGGTGCAGCTAACGGCAGCAAGCAGCAGTGGAGAGTCAAGAGAACCACCCACGTGTGCTGGGCACCTGAGAATGCCAGCAAGAAGTGACTGCTGACGTGAGGAAACCGCACGGGTGACAGAATGCACCAAGAGAGAGCACTGCAAGCAGCGTGGTGTTGCCGAGGGTAGGTAGAAGGCTGTGAGTACGCCCAATTCCCAAGCAACTCCAGAAGCAGCCGAGAGTGACGGCGGAGGGAGATAACGCAGTCAGGTGCAGAGCGGGTGTGGGGAGAGCAGCAGAAGGCAGCGCTACAGAGCGAGATACAGCGAGAGAGCGCTGAGGGCAAGATGGGGTGGTTCCTGCCCACAAGCACCACGCACGACCTCACTTACAGCCCAGAGTGGCTGTGGAGAAGTGTGAGGCGATCGGGTGCAGTACGACGCGAGCAGGATGACATGGCAGCTCAGACGGCTGCTACGGTCCCACTGGCGGCATGGAGAGTCCGCGTGTGTATACAAGCGGAGTGAGTAGCCATCGCAAGACTCCGAGAGGTGGAGACCCGCCACAGCCGAGAGGAGGTGATGCAGCTCAGATGGCTGCTGCAGAGTGCGGAAAATGAGAACGGTGGCAGCCGAAAGACTGGCAGTGGTGATGCATGGCTCGCGGTAAACTATGGCCGCGAGGAGTGCGGACCAGGATCGCGGAGCGGTGAGGAAGATCGGTCTCACTTGCTCTGATACCAGTAGTTGCTAGGAACATTCCTCTTTAGCTGGTCCTAGTGTGGCAGGAGCTGAGTGTGCAAGCAGCTCAAACGAGCGGGACAAGCCATGGATGCGGCAAGTAAGTTGCAACACTTGCATTACAACTCAAGACAAGAGAGAGGAGGGGGAGCGAGCGAGCCTAGTACCGGTGAGCACGCACTCACCTCGAGCACAACGCTCGAGTGAGCTAGTGCCGCCACCCGGGGGTCGAGCCCGACCACTCGGAATTAACCGAGGGCGGCTTCTCACCGTAGCACGGCCAAAACCGGCACGGTGGCCCCCTAGGGATCAGCACCCGGGAAAATACAGCTCCCCCATCACATGCAAGTCAAAAGAACATGAGGCAGGGCACGGTAGTGAGAATGTACGAGCCCTAGCATACACCGCATCACAGGCAGCCATAGAGCATTATGGAGAATCATTCAAAAGAGCATCTGTGCCAGAGGGCCCTCCTGGGTCCAGCAGAAGCTTGAGGGCGTCGACGGCTCCAGTCATGATAGGCACGTCATACATCTCCCCAGGTGGCACCATTGTCACTCAATCTGTACATGAGTGTGTGAAGAATGTGTGAGGCAAGAGGGCATAGAGTTGTGAGTGGCCAACGAACTTCAACAGTCCGGTGGAGCCGACGCACGCTGAGGTCTTCTCGCAGTTCGCTGGAGCCTCCTCTCTCCGACGATGCGCTCAGCTCCATCGGCAGGCCTCCTCGGCGGTCGTGCTGCCGGCGGTCATTGACACCGCAGTTGCTGCTTGCATGCGTCCAGCGCGTCCCATCGCGTCTGCATCGTCATGCACTGCCTAGGGTCCCAGTTGCATGTTGCATGGCCCTGTTAGGCAGCATAAACCATTGTGGGCACTATCTGGGTTTAGGCTGCCATAACTCCTCGCTACTATTTTTCTAGCAGATTCTGACCGCACGGCTGCGTTCGCAGCGTCGATATTATGGTATGGTCCAGTTTTCAGGCAAAATGGACGACGCCCGGGCTGCCTGGCAGGCCTCATCGAGAGAACTTGCCAGCCTGAACTGAGCTATTTTCTGATTGGCTGATGAACTGAGTAACAAGCTCTACAGAGCTGGGGGGGGCCTAGAACTTGGAGGGGTCCCCCATTGTTGTTCATTCTTCTTTCCTAATCAGTCACTTACAGTTTTCAGCTGCCTTCTAACGCTAACACTGGCGCGCAAATTTCTGAGTAACAAACCCAGAGCTTCCAGACTTAGACTCTAGAGCAGCAGACTGAGGGGGCAGCTGACTTAAACAACGAGCGTGGAAGCCCGCACGCTGCATCAATAACGCTGCTGCCCCAACCTGCTGCCTAGGCATTTCCTTTTTGGTGTCAGAGCCAGAGCGTAGCAGCAGCAGCAGAAGACTGACGAACAGGTGCCAGGCAACGCCGGCGGACCCCCATACGCACCAGTGCAGGGGAAATACTGCCGGATTTTTCTTGGCAGCATTGACCCTCTTGGTGGCGGCGTCAGATTTTTTCCCACGGCCACTGGGCCAGGGGAAATGCTGCCAAAAACGTTTCGGCAGCACTGACCCCCACGCGTGACGCGAGGAGGTGAGCGGCAGGCGGCGTCCGACACCCGTGGGCGACGGCGCACGCGGCAACGTCACCCAGGTGCAGTGACTGGCACCAGCTTGCAGCAGCAGCAGCAGCGGCAGCCGCAGGCAACGGCAGCGAGCAGTGGCAGCAGCAGCCGACAGCAGCTGCGTGTAGCAGCAGCAGCAGGCTGAAGCAACAGCTCGTAGCAGCCAGCAGCAGTAGCAGCTTGCAGCAGTAGCAGCAACAGCGCGCAGCAGCAGCCCGTAGCAGCAGTCCGCAGCAGCAGCTGGCAGCAGCCGTAGCACGCAGCAGCTGCAGCATCGGACAGCAGCAGCCACCGCCAGCAGTTGCAGCAGCAGCGTGCTGCAGCAGCTGCGGGCTGCAGCAGCCGCAGCCAGGAGCTGCAACCCGTAGCCGCAGCAGCGAGCTGCAGCAACGAGCTGCTGCTAGCAGTAGCCAGTCGCGGCTGCTGCTGCTCACAGCTCGCCGTAAGCGAGCAGCGAGCAGCAGCTCGCTGCTGCCTGCGAGCAGCAGCCCGCTGCTCGCAGCAAACAGCGGGCTGCTGCCCGTTGTGACAGAAAGAAAAAAAGGAAAATCCCATCCCGCAGCCCGTAGCAGCAACCTGCTGATGCAGCCCGCAGCAGCAGTAAGCAGCAGCTGCAGCCCACAACAGTTGCAACAGCATGCAGCAGCAGCAGCAAGCCGCAACAGCCGCAATAGCTCGCAGCAGCCGCCGATGCAGCTGCAACTGCAGCCACAACAAATGCAGCCACAGTAACAGTCGCAGCCGCAGTAGCTGCAACAGCAGCTACAGCCACAACAGCAGCATCAGCAGCAGCAGCTGCAGCAGCCACAGCAGCAGCTGCTGCAGCACCTACATCAGCAGCAGCAGCAGCCTCAGCCGCAGCGGTAGCAACACCAACAGCCGCAGCAGTAGTAGCAGCAGCAGCAGCAGCGGCAACAGCAGCAGCTGCAGCGTCTGCAGCAGCACCATCAGCAGCAACAGCGGCGGCCCCAACGACCCCCACTGCTGACGTCAGCATCCCGCTGCTCACGTCACTGCTCACATCACTGCTGACATCATCAACAAAGAAGAAAAAAATAAAAAAAAGGGGGGGGGAGAAAGGAAAGGGGGAAAACCCAAGAGGTGGGTAGAACTCCCACCACCCCTGCTGTTATCAGCAAAGACAAAAAAAAAAAAAAACAAAACAAGGGACACCACACCATGGAAGGTAGCCCAAGTGGGGAGGGGTCCTCCTCTGTTGGGGGGACCCCTACCACTCCTTTCTTGCAACGCCTGCAGCAGCAGCAGCAGCAGTAGTAGCAGCAACAACAGCAGCAGCAGCAGCAGCAGCAGTAGCAGCAGCAGTAGCAGCAGCAACAACAGGAGCAGCTGCAACAGTTGCAGCAGCAACAGCAGCAGCAGCAGTAGCAGCCACAGCAGCTGCAGCCCACTGGTGTCGTCGGTGGCAATCCTGACCCCCTCGCTGTTGTGTAGCAACAGCTTGCTGCCTTGACGCAGCAGCTTGCAGCGCTACAGCCCGTAGCCGCCCGGACTGCCACCAGTGGTCTACCGTCGTTCGTCCCTCCAGGGCACGCCAGCCCAGTTGTGTCTGCTGCCACGTACTACCTGGCACAACAGCAGACTCAGCGCCAGCGGCAGACAGTCACTTCCGTCCTTGGCCCCACTCCAGGTGCCGGCCGCAGGCAGAAGGACTTTGAGACGCCACCGCCGCCGCTTCAGGCCGGCGAGCAGTTCCGGAGCTGGGAGCTCAGCTTCCGGATCTGGGCGTAGGGTGAGGGCCTGTGGGCATACTACACCCTCCCTTACGACTCCACCCAGGCCGACCAGTTGTATGACGCTGGTCGCGCCGTCCGTGCCCTTGTCCCAGTCGCCCCTCTTGCTTCCCGCCTGGCCTTAGAGCCTTTCCTCGGTGACGTCACGGCTGGCGACATCCCAGACCCTGCAGCTGCCTGGCACGTCCTCACCAAGCCCCATCGCCTTTCCAGCGACGCTGAGATCAGCCGTCTGCTCCGGGAGTTCAACTCCCTACACATGGGGGAGACCGAGACGGTCATTGCCTACTGGCAGCGGGCGGAGGACATCCTCCGTCGCCTCGGCACATCTGCTCCGTCCCCTCTGTCCGCGCTCCTCACCATCAAGCGCGGCGCCAGTAGCGACTACGCAGACGTCTTCGTACACTACCCCCAGGACGTCCTCTCCACCATGGCAACCCAGGGCACCCTCATGCCCTGGGCATACGAGCTCTTCCTCCGCATTGAGGAAGCTCGCCAGGAGTCCCAGCTCCATCGTACGGAGGCGCTTGCATCCCCTGCCGTCGCCTCCCCTGCTGTTGCCTCCCCTACCGTTTCCTCCATGGCCGTCGCCTCCCCCGCCGCCGCAGCCTCATCGTCGTCGGGGAAGAAGAAGAAGAACCGGAACAAGAAAGGCAAGGGTCAGCCGCAGTTGCAGCAGCAGCAGTCGTCGACCGGGTCCAGTGGTGGTGGCTCGGTCTGCCACAACTGTGGTCAGCCCGGGCACGGGTGCTACACGTGCCCTCTCCCGACGGACGAGGCGCGCGTCATCGCTACCATGCGGCGCCAGCGGGAGCGACGCCTCGCCTCTGCCGCCGTCGCCGCTGCCGGCCCGACCACTTTGACCTCGTCCAGCGGCTCTGTCACTCCGGCAGCTCCGCCTGTCACGCAGACACCTGCGCCGCTGCAGTACTACCCGCAGCTGTCGGCGCCCCCGCTCCCTTCACCGGTGCAGCCCTCCTACTACCCGGGCTCCGGCGCCGTCACTCCGCATTCTGTCTACACTCCCGGGCCCTCCTCCCGTGAGCGTTAGCTGGAGCAGTTCATCGCTCTCCAGCTCGGTCTGCCTCGCCCTCCTCCCCAGGGAAGTGCGAGTTGCATCACCTCCTGCTCTCCTGCCCAACCGTGCATGACTGAGACTGAGCTGCGGTCGTGTCCCGTTTCCTCGTCTGTCTCATCGTCGCCCGTGGTCTCCTCTGCCCCTCTCCTTGATGATGTCGCTTGGCTTGACGATTGGCAGTCCCGTTTCGCGCCTGTGTCTACCGCGTCTGCGTCCCTCGCCTGCTGCCATGTGACCGTTAGCGATCTAGCGACCCGGGTCCAGGACCCTGCTGAGACCTGGATCATCGACTCCGGGGCCACACATCACATGACGGCCTCTCGTGAGGCCTTCAGTATGCTCGGTCCCGTCGGCGATGTCTCCGGTGTCCAGACGGGCTCCGGACAGATGTTACCTGTCCATGGTGTTGGCGTCGTTCGTTTTCGTGGTCCTGCCGGTGACGTCTTTTTGACCGATGTCCTCTTCGTCCCTGGTCTCGAGCTCAGCCTCCTGTCCGTGACTGCCCTTGACTGCATGAGCATGGATGTTGTGCACTCGCGTGGTGTTGGCACTATGTCGTTGCGTCTGTTTGGTCTTGTCGTCCTGCACGCCACCGCCCGTGGCAACCGGTGGCATGTTCCTTGTCTCTCCTCTTCTTCTCCTGTCTCCTCCTTGTCGGCCGCCACAGGCCATGTGCTCGTCACCAGCACGCTTTCTCCTCAGCACACCCGCCTCTTGCACCGCCGCCTCTGCCACGTCCACTCTGCCGCTGTGGACAGCATGCTTCGCACCCAGCCTGCCTCGGGCCTTGACCCGGAGACTTTCCCTCTCCCGTGCCCCACAGAGTGCATTGACTGCGCTCAGGGGAAGATGCACCGGTCCACGTACCCCTTGTCTGCCTCCCGTGCATCTGCCCCTCTCGAACTTGTCCACTCGGATGTCATGGACCTTCTCCCCACCGAGTTGGTCGGCAAGCATGGCCGCTATGTCCTCACCCTCACGGACGACTACTCTCGCTATCGCTGGGTCTTCTGTCTTAGGCAGAAGAGCGATGTCGCCTGGGCCATCCAGGACTGGCTTGTCCTCGCAGAGCGTGCGTGTGGCCGCTCCCTTTGCCGCTTTCGCTCCGATCGCGGTGGCGAGTACATGGGTGAGGCCACGACTTTCCTCGCCTCCCGCGGGATCCACCACGAGACTTCGGCGCCCTATACACCCGCCCAGAACGGTGTCTCCGAGCGGTGGAACCGGACCATGGCCGACGCCGTCCGCACCATGCGTGTCGAGTCCGGTCTCTCGGAGGGCTTCTACTTCGAAGCCATGGCCTACATGACCTGGGTCTGGAACCGGATTCCCCACGGTCCCCTTCCCCGTCAGTCCACGCCGTACCAGCATTGGTGCGGTCAGCGCGCTGACCTCCGCCCCGCTCGCGTCTGGGGTTGTGTCGCCATTGTCTGGCTGCCCGCCCCACAGCAGGCACACTGGGACGCTGCCTGCGCCGATGAGCTAGCTGCTATCCGACAGCACCATGTGTACGACCTCGTCGATCTTCCTCCAGGTCGGAAGGCCATCGGCGCCAAGTGGGTCTTTCGGCGCAAGTGGAAACCCGACGGGTCCTTGGACAAGTAGAATCCCGCCTCACTGCAAAGGGGTTTGCCCAGGTTCCTAGGATCGACTATGACCAGATCTTCACCCCAGTTGGCCGGTTCTCCACCAGCCGGGCTCTCTTCAGCCTGGTTGCCCAGCATGGGTGGGAGCTGCATCAGATGGAGGTGAGCAATGCCTTTCTCCATGGTTCACTGGAGGGTGAGGAGCTTTACATGGTGCAGTCACCAGGCTTTGACGATGGCACCAGGAGAGTGTGGCGACTGCGTAAGGCCCTCTATGGCCTGAAGCAGTCGCCTCGGTGCCGGAACCAGGAGATCAGCAGCACGCTCCTTCGTGGTGGGCTCCAGCGTAGCACCGCGGACCCTGCACTGTTTGTCAGTCCGCGAGGCCAGACCTTCGCTGCTGTTCTGGTGTACGTCGACGACCTCCTCGTTGCGTCGCCAGACACGGCCGCCATCCAGCGCGTCAAGGACCTGCTGCACGCCACCTACCAGATGAAGGATCTCGGGTCTGCCCGAGTCTTCCTGGGCATGGAGCTCGAGCATGATCGCTCCCAGGGCATCCTCCATGTCCATCNGCTGCTTATGTGCAGACTCTGTCCACTCGCTTCGCCGAGGACCTGCCACTCGTGCCGAGCGCATCCTCACCCATGTCGCCCGATGGCCAGGTGAAGCTGAAGAGTCCTGACCCAGCTGTTGTGGGGGAGCCAGTTGACGTGACCACGTACCTACGAGTCATCAGGTCACTGATGTTCCTGGCGACGACGACACGTCCAGACATCGCGTTCGCCGTCAACCTCCTGGCCCAGTTTTCTCAGGAGCCGCGTTACCTCCACCACGAGGCCGCGATCCGAGTACTACGCTATGTCGTCTCGACTCCTCGGCGAGGTCTCATGTTCCGCCGTCAATCGTCTGTTGTCGCAGTGGGCTACACCGACAGCGACTGGGCCGGCAGTCCGGACGGTAAGAGTCGCACATGCTGGATCTTTCTGATTGGCGGCACGCCTGTGTCCTGACGCAGTGGCAAGCAGGGGTGCATTGCACGCAGCACTGCTGAGGCTGAGTATGTGGCTCTTGGATCAGGCGCGTGTGGAAGTGTGTGGTTGCGTCGTCTATTGTCCGAGTTGCGTCAGTCCGTCCCATCCATCATGTTGCATTGTGACAATGAGAGTGCCATGGCCATCGCCGACAATGACGGCATGCATCACACACGCACAAAGCACATCAACGTTGAGTATCACTATGTGCGTTCATTGTTGCATGACGGCAGCATCAGCATCGTGTGGGTTGAGACAGCACGGCAGTTGGCTGAATTCCTGACCAAGGGACTAAAGCGCGACTCGTTCAAGAAGGCTGTGAGTTCGGTCGGCGTACGTCCTTGAGTGGCTCTCTCTTTATCTCTACCCGCGTCTCTGCATGCCCTGGGGGAGTCTGGATGTTGACCGTGTCCCTGTCCGCCCATGTGCACTACGCCTGTGAGTCATGGGGGAGTGTTGGTTTTTTCGCATCTCTCATTGTGCTCTGTTGTGTCCTCCCGGCTTGAGTACATCGGCATGCAGATTACTGACGGCGAGACTCGACACTGATGGAGTGTCGTCCGGTGGAGCTGACGCACGTTGAGGTCTTGTCGCAGTTTGCTGGAGCCTCCTCTCTCCGGCGACTTGCTCAGCTCCATCGGCAGGCCTCCTCGGCGGTCGTGCTGCCGGCAGTCATTGATACTGCAGTTGCTGCTTGCATGCGTCCAGCGCGTCCCATCGCGTCTGCATTGTCATGCACTGCCTAGGGTCCCAGTTGCATGTTGCATAGCCCTGTTTGGCAGCATAAACCATTGTGGGTACTATCTGGGTTTAGGCTGCCATAACTCCTCGCTACTATTTTTCTAGCAGATTCTGACCGCACGGCTGCGTTTGCAGCGTTGGTATTATGGTATGGTCCAGTTTTCAGGCAAAACGGACGACGCCCGGGTTTTGGGCTGTCGGCTGCCTGGCGGGCCTCACCGAGAAAACCTGCCAGCCTGAACTGAGCTATTTTCTGATTGGCTGATGAACTGAGTAACAAGCTCTACAGAGCTGGGGGGGGCCTAGAACTTGGAGGGGTCCCCCATTGCTGTTCATTCTTCTTTCCTAATCAGTCACTTACAGTTTTCAGCTGCCTTGTGACGCTAACATTGGCGCGCGCATTTCTGAGTAACAAAACCAGAGCTTCCAGACTTAGACTCTAGAGCAGCAGACTGAGGGGGCAGCTGACTTAAGCAACGAGCGTGGAAGCCCGCACGCTGCATCAACAACGCTGCTGCCCCAACCTGCTGCCTAGGCATTTCCTTTTTAGAGATCTTGGAGGGAAGTTTTTCCATTCTTTATGCGATAGCTAGGGATGTCTGGTTGGTGTGGTGTACCTAGGAAGATCCTCTTTTTCACATATACTGGTGTGCAGTCTGGCCCGAGGAAAGGTCGGGGTTGGGCCCATGGGTGGCAGCACAGACGGCCCGTGACCAAGCAGACCTGGCGAGGGTAACCCCAGATTTCGGGGCCTCGCTGTCGTAGCCTATATATGATGGTGATAGTTAGTCCAGTGAGAGAGGGTAGGGTAACGTACGGGGTGTGCTTGTAGATATCCGCCAGGAGAGGTGGATTTGTCATTATAGAGACCCAAGAGAGAGGGAGGTGCTGTCGGACTTCCTCGAGCACTCGAGTTTGGCTAAGGGTGGGTGGTTTTCCGAGCATCTGGGAGAGAACTGGAGGGTTAAAGAGGTGTCTTACCTGTATTTCAGAGGTGAGGAGGAAGCGCTCTCGAGGGGTGGTGCCGAAGGGTTGAGAGTTTGGTTGGAGGAGGTGTCTATTAAAGGCTATGTATTCTAGGGAGATATCCTGCCAAGTGAGATTTGGGGGGAGGATTGTGGGGTTGGTGTCTAGGAAACAAGAGAAGTTTTGTCTCCATCGTGTACTTAGCTGGAGGTTGCGGATGTTGAGTATTTTTGGGTGGGAGAAGAAAAAATGTCCTTTTTTGGGTAGGCTTTGGGTGTCCAGAACTGTTTGTTTCCACTTGTCTCAGGGAGGCTTCAGATACTCGTAGATCCATTTCGCGCTTTGCGCTTGGATAAGATGAGAGGGCCATTTAACCGCTAATCCTTGTTCTGTGCATGGGCTGATGATAGTTTTGTGGGTGTAAAGATGGACAAATCTTTGGGGGTCTGCAGGGGCTTTGTGGGAAGACAAGAATTGCGTGAGGGCATTGGTTATAGAATTGAGTTGTTCTTGCGCGGGGGGTAAGGTGGACGAGTAGTATAGGAACTTTGGGTTGAGGTAGGAATTTATCGCAACTACTTTTGTTCGGAGCGGGCGCCTAAGATTGTTCCAAAGGGGGATGGCCGCTTTGATCTTGTTCACAATTGGATCCCAAGCTGTCCCGGTCATAGGAGTGGAGTGAAATTGGATACCTAGGATGCGGACTGGGCCGTGTGTGACAGGAAAGGGTGGTCGGGTTGGGATGTGGGTGTGTTGGCCAATGGGGAGGATGACGGTTTTTGTGGGGCTTACTTTGAGGCCCGTGTGGTTAGCGATCGTTCTGAAAATTTGTCGGGTTTGATGGAGTTCTCGGACAGAGCGGATGAGTAGGGTTGTGTCGTCTGCGTATCCCGCAAACCGTCGGTAATCAAATGACAGGGATGGGACACCTTGTAGGTGCCATTTGAGATATGCTGAGATGGGCTCCATGGCACAGATGAAGAGCAGGGGTGCCAAGGGACACCCTTGGCGGACTCCGGAGTGAAGGGTGATGGGGGATGAGAGCTTGCCGTTGATGAGCAGTCGTGTGATGGTGTTCTTATGTAGGAGTTGAACCCACTTCATAAATTCTAGTGGAATGCCAAGGTGCAGCATGGAGTGCATTAGGTAAGGTTTGCTTAAAGTGTCATATGCTTTTTCAAAGTCTGCCGCGAGGAAGTACAATTGTTGTTTGCTTTTGATGGCCCAGTGTTGGACATCATGGAGTTGAGAGAGTGTGTGTTGAATGCTTCGGCCTTTGACGAAGCCTGTCTGGTCTTGGTGGATTATGTAGGGTAGCGCCTTGTTAAGACGATTTGCGAGTACTTTGGCTAAGATCTTGTATTCGACAGTTAACAGGGATATTGGTCTGTAATGTGCGATTTGGTCTTTGTCTGCTTTCTTGTGGATTAGGGTGGTGTATGCTTCTGCGAAGTGACTGTGTTCTGAAGGGTTGTGAAGGACTTGGTGGTAGTAGCGAAGAAGTGAAGATGTGAAGTGGAGGTTGTTGCCACATAAGGTTCGGTATAGCTCCCCTGGGAGGCCGTCTGGGCCCGGGGCTTTATGGCGGGGCTGGCTGAGAATGCTGTCTGCGATCTCGAGCTCAGTGATGGGGGCGGCGAGGGCCTGTGCTACGTGAGGGGGTAGTGTTTTGCGACGATCTGGGGGGAGGAGTTTAAGGTATGTGTCGACTTGTCTAGGAGGTTTGCAAATTCCTTGAAAGTAGGAGCAGGCTACTGCCTCAATGTTGATTTGAATGGTAACCTTTTGCCCTAAACCATTTGTTAGCTCAAGGATGGTAGTTTGCGCTTTTCGTGCTGTTATGCGAGAGGTGAGGGTGTGGGAGGGGAGCGTAGCTTGAGCGTGCCAGTTGACGTCTGCTAATTGCTGTAGGAAGGTAGTGCGTGTATTGAGGTAGCTATTGAGAAGGGTGTCCCAGCGATTCATGTCTGTGGAATCTGTCGTGGAGGGGGATACCGCGTGGGTCGTACGTGCTGTTGCGAGCTGCTGTTGCATATGGGCTATTGTCTTCTGAGTGCGTCGGGATTCTTGTTGACTGAATGCTTTCAGGGCTTGGATGATTACAGGTTTGGAGTGGGTCCAAGAGTCTGATAGTAGAGTAGGGAGTTTTTTCGTAGCCCACGGTCGTTTGAGGAGGGAGGTGTTAAGGCGCCAGTAGCCCTTGCCTTTGGTGGGGAGGTGGGTGTAGAAAGTCAATTGCACAAGGTTGGCCGCATAATTGTCTGAAATGGAGGTTGGGATTTGTATGTGTGAGATTGTTGTGACATCTGCTTGGAGAGAGGTGCAATGGTAGATTCGGTCTAACCTGGCGTGGCTTTTGTGGGCGTGCGAATAGTATGTGTATTCTCGTACCCGAGGGTGTTTACATCGAAAGGTGTCTCTCATGTTTAGAGAGTCGAGTAGGATCTGTAGGTTCTCTTTGTCTGGGGAGATGCGGGCTGGGCTACGGTCTAGGGGGTGTATTATACAGTTGAAATCTCCAATGAGGATGTGTGGTTTGAAGTCTATGCATTCTTTGTGGAGTGTCGTCCAGAAGGACTGGCGAGCGGAGAGGAGGGGGGGGGGGCGTATAGGGCGCAGATTCTGAGGTGTATTGTTGGAGTGCTAATGGTTAGGAGCATGTATCGCGATTCAGGATCGGGGAGCGTGGTCACATTGAAGGAAGGTTTGTAGGCGAGGAGAAGGCCCTTGGCCTGACAGGAGCGTGAAGGGACTACAATAAGCTTGAAGTGTCTGTTGAGGATATTGTGATCTGTCGTCGAGTGTTTGAGCCTGCTGTCAGTGAGGATGCAGATGTCTGGATTGTGGACTTGTAGTATTTCGAGAAGTAGGCGGTGTTTAGTGGGGTTGTTGAAGCCGTTGATGTTTAAGTGGAAGATTTTTAGGTGCGTCATGTATGCTAATCTTGTGGTGTTAAGCGTCGAGCTTTGGAGATCTTCATTGAGTTGGGTCGGGTCATGCACGTGACGGTTAGAGGGGCAGTGTCGGACGTTGCGATCTCTTGGGGGACTGTGGTGGTCACTTCTTGGTGTTTGTTGCTGATGGTTGTTGGGGGAGTGGTGCGGTGTGGTCAAGGGGTTGCAAGTGAGGGGTCTTGGCTCCTTCGTAGTGATAAGGGATTGTTTGTGTGATAGGGATGTATTTGACGTTGGACAGAATGAAAAGGGTACAGGGTTTGGTTCATCTCTGACACACTCAGAAGAAAAAACCTTTGAAATGTCCCAAATCTGAAGATGGTACTTCTGCACATGGAAGGAAGAAACCATTAGTCCAGAACCTGACCTCAATATTGTGATCAACCTACTATCATGCATAGTGTGCCAAAAACACTGAAAACAAAACAGACCACAACCGTTACTACCACCCGGCGCTACTATTGTTGCTCGGCTTGGGCCACTAGAGTTGGTGAATGCTGTGCCGCACTTGGTGAGGTCGCTGCTGAAAACGGGTGGAATGAGTCCCAGAATATGGCAGCAGCGGTGATTCTCACTGTTGTTGCTGGCGCATCTGGGGTGCAGCTCAGCGAGAAAATTCGCGCTGCTATGAAACCATGAGAAGATGCATGGAAGTTTCCTAGCGACACAGCCATTGACTAGGCGTTAGTGCCCGGTCAGACGGTGACGACTGCCACAAGTCGTACACTCAGCGGCAAGGGTTTGTTTGGGAGACACAAGGCGAAGTGTCAAAATGCAATTTTTCTGCAGCACGCAGGAGTTTATTAGTGGACTGGCCGTGGGCTCGATTTGCATGTTTTTGCATTGTGTGTCTTCCGTTTCATGCCAAAAGGAAAAGCTAGGTAGCACGTTGAGGCAGCAGCGTCGTTGATGCAACGTGCGGGCTTCCACGCTCGTTGCTTTAGTCTGCTGCCCCATCAGTCTACTGCTCTAGAGCCTAAGTCTGGAAGCTCTGGGTTTGTCACTCAGAAATGCACGCGCCAGTGTTAGAACCAGAAAGCAGCTGAAAACTGAAAGTGACTGATCATGAATGAAGAATGAGCAACAATGGGAGGCCCCTCCAAGTTCTAGCTTCTCCCCAGCTCTGTAGAACTTGTTACTCAGCTAACGAGCCAATCAGAA
>SZWC01007764.1:0-39930 GCA_023375785.1 Penium margaritaceum | reverse complement strand
AGAGAGAGAGAGAGAGAGAGAGAGAGAGAGAGAGGGAGAGAGAGAGAGAGAGAGAGAGAGAGAGATGAAGAGGAAAATAAATAAAAGCAGAAAGGGAAATAAAAATAAAATAAAAAATGTGGAGATCTGCAGAGGTGACCCCGTGAGGGGCTGCCGACGGGATGACCCGGGTACACCCTGGGTCTGTTTTTTTTTGCGTTGTCCGTAGCCTGGCAGCCCTGGCAGGCCGGAGCTTGTCATCGCGGAGCGCCTCGAGGGGATTTCGTGTTGACGGGCGTCGATGATCGACGAGCCAGCCACGGCTGGCTGCGTCGTGGCGGTTTTGCCGCTGCTGCGAATGCTACTGCTGCGATTGCTGCTGCGAATGCTGCTGCTGTTGCAAGCTGCGACCGCAAGATGTTGCGCAGAAAGCTGCTGCTGCAAGCTGCTGCGCTAACCGCGACGGCTAGTGGCGCGAGCGCAGCTGCCACTGCTGTTGAATGTTGCTGCTGCGAGTGCTGCTGTGACTGCTGCTGCTGCTGCGAATGCTACTGATGCTGCAAGCTGCGACTGCAAGATGCTACGTGGAAAGCTGCTGCTGCGAGCTGCTGCGCGCTGCTATGCCAGCCGCGACCACTAGTGGCATGAGCGCAGCTGTCACTGCTGTTGAATGCTGCTGCTGCTGCGAGCTGCTGCGCTAGGTGCAGCACGAGAGGCTGATGCTGCTGTGAGATGCAGCGTCAGCCAAGACTGCTGCCAATGAGACAAAGACAGCCAAGGCCACGGACAGTGCTGCCACGGATGTGGCAGCACCGTCACCGGTGGATGGGCGAAGACGCCCAGGGCGCGCCAGGGTGCAGCCGCAACCGGAAGTTGCAGTTGATGCCACGGCCAGAGTGCTGTTGCTGTGGAGAAAAGTGCCACAAGGGAGAGGTGCTGCGTGCCAGATGGCCGCAGTTGTGCGCGCTTGTCGCCACCGAGATGCCAGCCGCAACCAGAGAACTCTTGCCAAGATTTCGGCAGCGTTCCACCTCCGGCTCCGCTGGAGTACTACGCGGTGAGAGCCATGAGATCAGGGCCGCCACGTTGCCAGGATCTGTTCGCCCCCACCCGGCCCAACCCAGCCTAGCAAGAAGGTGCTGCTGCGCGTTGTATGGTGGGGTGCAAGGGTGTAGTCTCTCAACTGCTCTGATACCATGAAGGAATGAGAGAACCTCCTTAGTGACACACTATGTGAGAGAGCACATTGTAAGGGACACAATGTGACAGACGGTGCTTTAAATGGCTGAGAGACGGCAAAGATATGCTTGAAAAGGTGGAGACTTACAAGATTGAGCGAGGGAGGTACATATCCTCCCTCGCCTAGGCAACGCGCGTGCACCTCTGCGCAAGCCTGTCACCTAGGGTACAGAAAATAGCAACTAATTTGTCACTACCTTCCAAACAAGAGAGAGCCAGGTCCCGGGTTTAGTACGGGCTGCTCGGTTGTCAGATTGACGAACCGAAAGAAGTAGCGGAAGTAGAAAAAGCAGCCCTATACAACAACACTAAGAAAAAGCAAGAGCAAGGTCACTGATAAGACGAGCTCTGGGAGCTGGCCACCGAGAAAATTCCTGTAAGCACACTGAGTTGTGCAAGGGGAAGGTGGAGTGTGCCAAGGTAGTTGTGGGCCACCACGTTGTGCCTGCGAGTGAGTGGCGTCAAGTCAAGAGGTCACCAAGACTGACATAGCAACACACCGGACGACACTCCAGCAGGGTTGATTCTCGCCGTCAGTGATCTGCACGCCGATGTACACAACAGAGCACAATGAGGATGCGCAAAAACCAATTTTCCCCCATGACTCACAAGTGTAGTGCACATGGGTGGACAGAGACACAGTCAACAGTCAGTTTCCCCCAGAGCATGCAGAGACGCAAGGAGGGACATAGAGAGCAACTCACGGACGCACACCGACGGAACTGACATCCTTCTTGAACGAGTCGCGCTTCAATGCCTTGGTCAAGAAGTCAGCCATCAGCTAGAATCTATGCAGTACGTTGAGGCAGAAGCGTTGTGGATGCAGCGTGCGGGCTTCCCCGCTCGTTGCGTAAGTCTGCTGCCCCCTCAGTCTGCTGCTCTAGAGTCTGTGAGCTCTGGGTTTGTTACTCAGAGATACGCGCGCCAGAGTTAGCGCCAGAAAGCAGCTGAAAACTGGAAGTGACTGATTAGTGATCAAGAATTAACAACAATGGGAGACCCCTCCAAGCTCTAGCCCCCCTAGCTGTGTAGAGCTTGTTACTCAGATCACCAGCCAATCAGAAAATAACTCTATTTTCAGGCTGGCAGGTTTTCTCGGTGAGGCATGCCAGACGGCCGACAGTCCAAAACCTGGGCGTCATTCGTTTTGCCTGAAAACTGGACCATACCATAATACCAATGCTGCAAACGCAGCCGCACGGTCAGAAACAGCTAGAAAAATAGTAGCAAAGAGTTATGACTGCCCGAACCCAGGCAGTGCCTACGCTAGTCCAATGTACCAAACAGTGCCTTGCAATATGATGGAACCTAGGCAGAGCATGACGCAGTAGACACAAAAACACAGTCAGATCCAGCACCACAAGCAGGCAGATGACCTCTGCGGAGCCAGTGACCGCTGGCGGCTCGACCGCCAAGGAGGCCTGCCGATGGAGCTGAGCACGTTGCGTCAAGTCTCGCCGTCAGTCATCTGCACGCCAATGTACACAAGCCGGGAGGACACAACAGGGTGCAATGAGAGACGCGGAAAAACCAATACAACCCCATAACTCACAGGCGCAGTGCACATGGGCAGGCAGCATCACATGCGACGGACAAACTCCCCCAGGGAACATGGACATGGAAGCGAGGACAAAGGGTGCTACTCACGGACGCACGCCGTCTGAACTCACAGCCTTCTTGAACGAGTCGCGCTTAAGTGCCTTGGTCAAGAAGTCAGCCAACTGTCGTGCTGTCTTGACCCACACAATGCTGATACTACCGTCATGCAACAACGAATGCACATAGTGATACTCAACATTGATGTGTTTTGTGCATGTATGATGCACGCTGCCATTGTTGGCGATGGCCATGGCACTCTCATTGTCACAATGCAACGTGATGGACGCAACGAGCTGACGCAGCTCCGACAACAGACGGCGCAGCCACATGCTCTCACATGCGCCTAAACCAAGGGCTATGTACTCAGCTTCAGCGGTGCTACGTGCAATGCACCCCTGATTGCCACTGCGCCAGGACACCGCTGTGCCGCCAAACAGAAAGGTCCAGCCCGTGCGGCTCTTACCGTCAAGAATGCCGACCCAGTCACTGTCGGTGTAGCCCACCGCGACAACAGACTACTGTCGCCGGAACATGAGACCTTGCCGTGGAGTCGAGACGACATATCGCAGTACTCGGATCGCGGCCTCAAAGTGGAGGTGATGCGGTTCTTGAGAGAACTGAGCTGGGAGGTCGTCGTCGCCAGGAACATCAGTCACGTCTACTGGCTCCCCCACCACAGTTGGATCGGAGCTTTTGAGCATCGCCTGACCGTCGAGCGACATGGGTGAGGATGCTCTCGACACGAGGGACAAGTCCTCAGAGAAGTGTCCGGACAGGATGCTGGCTTTGGCAGCCTGATGTACATGTAGTATGCCAGCGGAGCAATCATACTCAAGTTCCATGCCCAGAAAGACTGGCGCTGGCTCGAGGTCTTTTATCTAGTAGGCGGCGTGCAGCAGGTCCTTGACCCGCTGGATGGCACCCGCATTTGGTGATGCAATGAGCACGTCGTCGACATAGACCAAGACGGCGATGAGCGTCTGACCTCGTGGGCTAATGAACAGCGCGGGATCGGCAGAGCTGCGAAGGAGGCCGCCACTCAAAAGCGTACGACTGATTTCCTGGCTCCAGCAGTGCGTGACTGCTTCAAGCCACAGAGGGCTTTCCGCAATTTCCAGACCTTGCCAGAGCCGTCATCGAAGCCTGGGTGCTGCACCATGTAGAGCTCTTTGCCCTCCAGTGAGTCATGGAGGAAGGCGTTGCTCACATCCATCTGATGTAGTTCCCACCCATGTTGTGCAACCAGGCTGAACAATGCGTGGCTGGTGGAGAACCAACTGACCAGTGCGAAGATCTGGTCATAGTCCCAGGTATCTGAGCAAACCCCTTGGCCGTGAGACGGGCATTGTACTTGTCCAGAGGCCCGTCTGGCTTCCATTTCCGCCGGAGAACCCACTTGGTGCCGATGGCCTTGCGGCCCGGAGGAAGGTCGACGAGCTTGTAGACGTGATGTTGCTGGATGGCAGCTAGCTCATCTGCGTACGCCGCTTCCCAGTGTGCGGTCTTGGAAGACGCCCGAGCCTCGCGCAGGATGGCTGGATCCTCTGATCGCTCAGTGGGGTGGACTATGAGGGCATGTACGTTCCATGCCCCTGGTGGCAACTGCGTGAGTGCGGCCGTAACGGCATACTGGTGTTCCTGATGGAGCAGGGCGTAACCCAGAGCCGACCCTGAATGTAGGTCCGCAATTACTGACAATGTGGCCAAACCAAGTGCCTTGGTGCCAGGGTCTCCACTCACAACCGTGGGAGTGGAGCCACGTCTCTGAGGTAGTGGATCTGTATCTCCCCCAGGGGTCGTGGGGTGAGAGGACGTGCAGAGGTGGCCTGAGTGCTAACTGTCGGGACCCTGGGTCTGAGGCTCTTGCCTGGACCACGTGTGTAGCGAGCCGACACAGAGAGGGGAGCCTGCTCTGAAGGGCCGACAAGCGCAGATGGGGCGGCTGGCCTGGAGGGGCCGACAGTCACAGATGGAGCAGCCGGCCCTGAGGGGCTGGCGGACACGGAAGAGGCAGTCGGCACTGAGGGGCTGGCGGACACGGACTGGGCAGCCAGCCTTGAGGGGCCGGCGGACACGGACGGGGCAGCTGGCCCTGAGGGGCTGGCGGACACGGACGGGGCAGCCGGCCCCGAGGGGCTGGTGGACACGGTCGGAGCAGCCGGTCCTGAGGGGCTGGCGGACACGGACGGGACAGCCGGCCCTAAGGGGCTGGCGGACACGGACGGGACAGCCGGCCCTGAGGGGTTAGCGGAAACAGACGGGACAGCCGGCCTGGAGGGGCTGAAGTCCACCGACGGGGAAGCCGGCCCCGAGGGACTGACATCCACAGAGGGGGTCAGCCGGCCCCGAGGGATTGATGTCTACCGAGGGGAAGCCGACCCTGAGGGGCTGGCGGACACAGACGGGGCAGCCAGTCCCGAGGGGCTGACATCCACCGACGGGGAAGCTGGCCCTGAGGGGCTGGCGGCCACAGACGGGGAAGTCGGCCATGAGGGGCTGGCGGCCACAGACGGGACCGCCGGCGAAAGTGGGTCCGTGGACGCAGGCGATGGACCACCCGGACGCGGGAAGACGAAGGACAGACTCACCACTCCCCCACGCAGCGGGAGCAACATCGACGCGCCTGAGTAAATGAGGTCGCGGGGAAACAGTTCCTCAAAGAAGAGGGCATCCCGGGACTCGACAATGCAACGACGAGCGGGATCCCAAAATCCCCAGGCTTTCGACTGACGGGAGACGCTGAGGAAGGTGCACAGACAACTGCGAGGGTCGAGCTTGCCACCTTGGTGCGGGGCAGGCAACCAGACGATGGCGACGCAGTCCCATACATGGGTTGGACGCAAGTCGGCGCGTTCTCCACACCAATGCTGGTATGGGGTGGACTGACGAGGAATGGGTCCATGGGGAATTCAGTTCCAGACCCATGTCATGTAGGTCATGGCCTTGAAGTAGAAGCTGTCAGAGGTACCAGATTCGACTCACATGGTACGGACGGTGTCGGCCATGGTGCGATTCCACCGCTCAGAGACCCCATTATGGGCGGACGTGTACGGCGCCGACGTCTCATGATGGACACCACGGGAGGCAGGGAAAAGGGTGGTCTCCCCCAAAAACTCGCCCCCGCGGTCTGAGCGGAAGCAGTAGAGGGAGCGACCACACTCGTGTTCAGAGCGGACAAGCCAATCCCGAATGGTGGGCGCGACGTCGCTTTTCTGCAATAGGTAGAAAACCCAGCAATAGCGAGAGTAGTCGTCCGTAAGGGTCAGAACGTAATGACCGTGCTCGACGACAGACTCTGTCGGGAGAGGACCCATGACGTCAGAGTGGACGAGATCGAGTGGGGCGGACGCTCGAGAGGCAGAGAGGGGGTAGGTGGAGCGGTGCATCTTGCCTTGAGCACAATCGATGCACTCAGTGGGGCACGACAATGGAAAGGAGGCTGAGTCAAGACCCGTGGCTGGTTGTATGCAAAGCATGCTGTCAATAGTAGCAAAGTGGACGTGACAGAGACGGCGATGCAAGAGACGCATGTACTGTGGAGACAACGTGCTGGTGACGAACACGTGGCTAGTGTCAGTCGAAGAAGAGGAGACAGAGGTGGGAACAGACAGGCGTGGTACATGCCACAAGTTGCCGCGGGTGGTGGCATGCTGGATAACATGACCGGACGGATGTAGCAACACAGTGCCCACGCCACGTGAATGAAAAACGTCCATGCTCATGCGATCAAGGGAGGTGACAGACAGGAGGCAAAGCTCAAGGCCAGGGATGAAGAGAACATCGGTCAAGAAGACGTCACCTGCACGACCACGGAAACGAACGACGCCGACACCATGAACGGGCAAGACCTGACCAGATCCCGTCCGAACCCCAGTGACATCGGTGATGGGACCAAGCACACTAAAAGCCTCGCGCGAGGCCGTCATGCGATGCCTGACCCCAGAGTTGATGATCTAGATCTCTAATGGATCCTGGACCGGAGAGGCCAGGTTGCTGGCAGTCACATTGCAGTAGGCAAGCGACGCTGACGAAGTGGAAGGAGGTGCAAACCGCAAATGCCAGTCATCTAGCCAGGCAACATCGTCTCAAAGAGGAGCGGGAGAAGAGAGGGCGGCACAGGACGGGACAGGCGGAAATACAGGCCATGTGCACAGCAACGACTCTGTCATGCAGGGCGGAGAGGAACTGGCAGCGACGCAACTCGCACTTCCCTAGGGAGGAGGGTGAGGAAGTCAGAGCTAGAAGGCCACGAACTGCTCCAGCTGGCGCTTGCGGGCGGAGGGTCTGACGGAGTATACCGACTACAGTTTGACGGTACCAGAGTTAGGGAAGGGAGAGGAAGAAGCCAGTGATGGGGCAGCGTGTGCGGACAGCTGTGAAGGATGTTGAGGTGGGGCCGTCAGGAATGGTGTTGATGTGACAGGAACAGCAGCGGCTATGGCGCTGGTGGCAAGGTGACGCTCGCGCTGGCAACGCATGGTGGCGATGATACGAGCTTTGTCAGTTGGAAGCGGACATGTGTACCATCCGTGTCCAGACTGGTCACAGTTATGGCAAACGAGGTTGGCACTGCCAGATCCGCCGGTCTGCTGCTGAGTGCCCTTGCCCTTCTTGCCCTTCTTCTTCTTCTTGGTAGAGGAGGAGGTGCTGGAGGATACTACTACTGCAACTAGGGCGGCGATGGTCACTCACGCAACGGTAGGAGCAACGACGGCAGGAGCAGCGACGGCAGGGGAGACGAGGGACTATGTGCGATGGATGTGGGACTCTTGACAAGCTTCCTCAATGCGGAGGAAGATCTCATACGCCCAGGGCACGAGAGTACCCAGGGCGGCCATGGCCTCGAGAACGTCCTGGGAGTAGTGGACGAAGACGTAGGAGAAGGAGGCGGTGGCGCCGCGCTTGATGGTCAGGAGCGCAGAGAGGGGAGGTGGCGCGGCGTCTCTAAGGTGGCGGAGTAGGTCCTCTGCACGCTGCCAGTAGGAGGTGACCGTCTCGGTCTCCCGGAGCAGACGGCCGGTCTCAGCATCGCTGGATAGGCAATGAGGGAGAGTGAGTACGTGCCAGGCCGCTGCAGGGTCAGGGAGGGTTCCGGTGGTGAGGTCGCCGAGGAAGGGCTCGAGGGCAAGGCGTGAGGCTGGAGGGGCGACGGGGACGAGAGCATGCACGGCGCGACTGGCATTGTAGACCTGGTCGGCCTGGGTGGAGTCGAAGGGCAGAACGTAGTAGGGCCATAAGCCCTCACCCTGTGCCCAGATCCGGAAGTTGAGTTCCTAGCTCCAGAACTGGTCGCCAACTTGTAGCGGTGGCGGTGGGGTTTCGAAGTCCTTTGGCCTGCGGCCGGCACCCAAAGTGGGGCCTAGGACTGATGTCACTGTATGGAGTTGGCGTAGGGTGTGTTGTTACGCCAGGTACTGAATGGCAAAGGATAGAGCCGAGCTCGCGTATCCTGGTGGAGAAAACGGCGCTTGGTGATGTTGGTGTGGCTGCTACGAGGGAGGCTTCTGCTACAGTGGTGGCAGGTGCTGTTGCTGCTACTGCTACAACTGCTACGGCAATGGGGGTGGCGGCAGCTGTAGTGCCGCGAGCTGCAATGTCAGAGCTGCGAGCTGCTGCTGAAGAGCGGCAAGTGGATCTGTCAAGGCAGAAGGACTGACAACAGATTGTGTAGGGTGACGCTGATGCTGCTGCTCCTGCTGTTGCTGCTATTGCTACTGCTGCTCCTGATGCTGCTACTGCTCCTACTAATGTTGCTGCTACTGCTGCTGCTGTTGTTGCCGCTATTGCTGCTACTACTGCTACTGTTGTTGCTGTTGCTGCTATTGTTGCTGCTACCGCTACTGCTGTTGCTGTTGTTGTTGCTACTACTACTACTGCTGCTGCTTCTGATGCGATTGCTGCTGCTGCTGTTGTAGCTGCTAGAGCTACTACAGGAAAGGGAGACGAGGTCCCTCCCATCACAGGAGGACCCCTCCCCGCTAGGACTAGTGGGCATGTTTTAGGCGCCTTCCCCCTTTTTTTGTTTTTCTTTCCTCTTTGTGCTGCTGACATCAACAGTGACGTCAGCGGTATTGTCAGCCTGAAAAGGTTGATTTCAGCCAATCTTGTTTAGAATATGCAGGACTGCCTTTTTTTGGTTCATGATGTGAGCAGTGATGTCAGTAGTGACGTTAGTTGAACGAGTGCTGCCGTCAGCAGCGGCTGTTGTTGAGGTCGCCGCTACTACAGCTGCTGCTACTCCTGTTGCAGATGCGGCTACTGCTGTTGAAGCAACAGCAGTTGATGCTGCTACTGCTGCTGCTACTGCTGTTGATGCAGCTGCTACTGCTGCTGGTGCTGTTGCTGCTGCTGGTGTAACTGTTGTAGCAGCTGTTGCTACTACTGCTGATGTTGCTGCTGCTAGTGCTGCTGCGAGCTGCTGCGGCTGCTGCAGTAGCTAAGGCAGTTGTTGACGGGGTGGGGGATTTTTTTTGTTATGTTTTATTTTTCTTTTCCTTTTGCTCAGCAAGCTTGCTACTCGATGTGGGCTGCGGGCAGCGAGCAGCGGGCCTGCTACTTGCTGCCAGCAGCCCGCTGCTCCTAGCGACCAGCGAGCTCGCTGCCTGCAGCTCGTTGCTCACGACGAGCTGCGGACAGCGGGCAGCAGCACCTCGCTGCTCGCAATGAGCTGCGGACAGCGGGCAGCAGCAGCTTGCTGCTACTACTACTGATGCAAGCTGCTGTTGCTACTGCGAGCTGCTGCTACTGACAGCTGCTATTGCTGCACGCAGCTACAGCTTGCTGCTGCTACCAGTGCTCGCTGCAATTGCGTGCCGCTACTGCTGTTACAGGCTGTTGGTGCTGCTCGTTGGTGCCAGTCAGTGCACCTTGGTGACGTGCGTCATCATTCGTTGATGCCAGACGCGGATTGCCGCTCACCTCCTCGCGTCAAGCATGGGGGTCAGTGCTGCCGGAAAAAATCCGGCAGCATTTCCCCTGGCCCAGTGGCCGCGGGAAACAATCTGACGCCGCCAACCGGCGGGTCAATGCTGTCGGAAAAAATCTGGCAGCATTTCCCCTGCACTGGCACGTATGGGGGTTTGCGTTGTCTGGCACCTGTACGCCAGTCTTCTGCTGCTTCTGCTACGCTCTGGTTTTGATACCAAGCTAGAATCTATGCAGCAGGTTGAGGCAGCAGCGTTGTTGATGCAGCGTGCGGGCTTCCATGCTCGTTGCTTATGTCTACTGCCCCCTCAGTCTGCTGCTCTAGAGTCTAAGTCTGTGAGCTCTGGGTTTGTTACTCAGAGATACGCGTGCCAGAGTTAGCGCCAGAAAGTAACTGAAAACTGGAAGTGACTGATTAGTGATCAAGAATGAACAACAATGGGAGGCCCCTCCAAGTTCTAGCTCCTCCCCAGCTCTGTAGAGCTTGTTACTCAGATCACCAACCAATAAGAAGATAACTCTATTTTCAGGCTGGCAGGTTTTCTCGGTGTGGCCTGCCATACGGTGTAGCCCAAAACCCGGGCGTCATCCGTTTTGCCTGAAAACTGGCGCATACCATTATATCAACGTTGTGAATGCAGCCGTGCGGTCAGAAACAGCTAGAAAAATAGTAGCAAAGAGTTATGACTGCCCGAACCCAGGCAGTGCCTACGCTGGTCCAATGTGCAAAACAGTACCCCACAATATGAAATATGGACCCTAGGCAGAGCATGACGGAGTAGAGAAAACAGCACAGTCAAATCTAGCACCACAAGCATGCAGACGCCCTCTACGGAGTGAGTGACCGCCGGCGGCTCGACCGCCAAGGAGGCCTGCCGATGGAGCTGAGCACGTTGATATAGGGAGGAGGCTTTAGCGAACTGCGAGTAGGCCTCAGCGTGCGTCGACTCCACCGGACGACACTCCAGCGGTGTCAGGTCTCGCCGTCCATCATCTGCATGCCAATGTACACAAGCCGGGAGGACACAACAGAGTACAATAAGAGACGCGGAAAAACCAACACCATCTGCCGTGATATCTCAATCCACACAATGCTGATGCTACGGTTATGCAAAAACAAACGCACATAGTGATACTCAACTTTGATGTGCTTTGTGGGTGTGTGATGCACGCTGTCATTGTCCGCGAGAGTCATGGCACTCATTGTCACAATGCAACATGATGGATGTGACAGACTGACGCAACTCGGACAACAGACAACGCAACCACACACTCTCACATGTGCGAGAGCCAAGGGCGACGTACTGAGCCTCAGCAGTGCTGTGGGCAATACACCCGTGCTTGCCACTGCGCCAGGACACAGCCGTGCCACCGACCAGAAAGTTCCAGCCTGTGCGACTCATATTATCTGGACTATTGGCCCAGTCACTGTCGATGTAGCACACGCGACCACAGACGACTGGCAGCGGAACATAAGACCTCGCTGAGGAGTCGAGACGACATAGCGCAGTACTCGGATCGCGACCTCGAAGTGGAGGTGACACGGATCCTAAGAAATGTGAGCTAGGAGGTTGACGGCAAACACGATGTCTGGGCGCGTCGTCGTCGCCAGGAACATCAGTGACCCAATGACTCACAGGTACATGGTCATGTCAACTGGCTCCCCCACAACAGCTAGATGAGGACTCTTCAGCTTCACCTGGCCATCAGGTGACATGGGTGAAGATGCGCTCGGCACGAGGGGCAGGTCCTCGGCAAAGGGAGTGGACAGGGTTTGCACATAGGCAGCCTCGTAGACGTGCAGGATGCCCTGGGAGCGATCATGCTTGAGCTCCTTGCCCAGGAAAGACTCGGGCAGACCCGAGATCCTTCATCCTGTAGGCGGTGTGTAGCACATCCTTGACACGCTGGATGGCAGCCATGTCAGGCGACACAATGAGGAGATTGTCAACGTAGACCAAGACAGCAACGAGGGACTGGCCTCGTGGGCTGACGAATAGTGTGGGGTCAGCGGTGCTGTGCTGGAGGCCGCCGCGGAGGAGCGTGCTGCTGATCTCCTGGTTCTAGCACCAAGGTGACTGCTTCAGGCCATGGAGGGCCTTTCGCAGCCGCCAGTCTCTCCCAGTGCCGTCATCGAAGCATGGAGGCTGAACCATGTAGAGCCCCTTAACCTCCAGTGAACCATGGAGGAAGGCATTGCTCTCGTCCATCTGATGCATCTCCCACCCTTGTTAGGCAACCAAGCTGAAGAGCGCCTGGATCGTGGAGAACCAGTCAACTGGGGCAAAGATATGGTCGTAATCGACCCCAGGGATCTGAGCAAACCCTTTGGCTATAAGGCGGGCCTTGTACTTGTCCAAGGACCCGTCGGGCTTCCATTTGCGCCAAAAAAGCCACTTGGCACCGATTGCCTTTTGACCTGGAGGGAGGTCGGCAAGGTCATACACGTGGTACTGCCGGATAGCAGCGAGCTCGACAGTGCAAGCAGCATCCTAGTGAATGGCCTTAGAAGAGGTTCGAGCCTTGCGCAGGGTGGCTGGGCCCTCCCGGTGTGCTATAGAGCGGACTGAGAGAGCGTGTGCATCTCGAGCTCTAGGTGGGATGCATGCGAGTGTAGCTGTGACAGCATGTTGATGCTCGTGATGAAGCATGGCGTAGCCTAGTGCAGACCAGGGTGAAGGCTTGTAATGATAGCTGAAGTCGTCAAGGCGAGGGCCTTGTGCCAGGGTCCCCACTCACGACCGTAGGGGTGGAAGAGACACGTGGAGGGACAGGGGGCCGAAACATCGCTAGGCGAGGTGCTGCGGTTTGCACGCTTACTGACGGTCTGGGTCAGAGGCTGTCGCCTGGGCCACGCGTGTAGCGCGGCAGGGCAAGAGATGGCACAAAGTCTGACAGGCCGATGGAGGCGGAAGGGGTTGCTGGCCCAGAGGGACGAGCAGATGAGACTTGGGCTGCTGGCTCAGAGGGGCCAGCGGACACGACTGGGACCGCCGGCCTGGAGGAGCCGGCGGGCGCGACTAGGACGGCTTGTCTGGAGTGACCAGTGGACGCAACTGGGGCAGCTGGCTTGGAGAGACTAGAGGACATGACTGGGGCGGCTGGCCTCGAGGGACCAGTGGACACGACCGGGGGGGCTGGCCGGGAGGGACCAGTGGACGCGACTAGGGCAGCTGGCCGGGACAGACCTGTGGACGCGATTGGGGCGGCTAGGCTGGAGGGACCAGTGGACACGACCAGGACGGCTGGCCCGGAGGGATCAGTGGACGCGACTGGGGTAGCTGGTTTGGAGGGACCAGTGGGCGCGATAAGGGCTATTGGCTTGGAGGGGCCAGCGGGTGCGACTGGGGCTGCTGGCTCGCAGGGACCAGGGAGCGCGGAAAGGGCTGCTGGCTCGGAGGGACGGAGTGATGTGCCACTCGGAAGCGGCAGGATGGAGGACATACTCACCACTCCCCAATGCGACGGGAGGAACACCGACAAGCCGGAGCGAACGAGATCGTGCAAAAAGAGCTCCTCAAAGAAGAGGGCATTTTGGGACTCGACGATGCAGTATCGGGAGGGATCCAAGAAGCACAAAGCCTTGGACAGACGAGGGACACCAAGAAAGGTGCAAGGACGTCCGCTGGGGATGAGCTTGTTGCCTTGCTGCGGGGCAGGCAGCCACACAATGGTAACGCAGCTCAGACCGGAGCCGGGCGGAGGTCAGCTCGCTGACCGCACCAGTGCTGGTACGGTGTGGACTGGCGGGAAAGGGGCCCGTGGGGAATCCGGTTCCAGTCCCACGTCATGTAGTCCATGGCTTCAAAAAAGAAGCCATCGGAGAGGCCAGACGCAACCCACATGGTGCGGACGGCGTCAGCCATGGTAAGGTTCCACCGTTCAGAGACGCCGTTCAGGACAGGCGTGTAGGGCGCGGACGTCTTGTGGTGGATACCGCGGGAGGCGAGAAAAATTGTGGTCTTGCCCATGTACTCACCAACACGATCCGAGCGAAAGTGGTGAAGAGATCGACCACACTCACGCTCCACATGGAAAAGCCAGTCATGAATGGCATGGGTGACATCGCTCTTCTGCCGAAGGTAGAAGATCGAATGGTAGCGAGAGTAGTCGTTCGTGAGGGTGAGGACATAGCGCCCGGGCTCTCCGGCAGAATCACTAGGGGGAGGACCCATGACATCGGAATGGACCAGGTCTAGAGGGGCGGATGCACGAGAGGAGGACAGAGAGTATGTGGACCGGTGAATCTTTCCCTGAGTGCAATCAATGCACTCTGTGGGACATGGGAGAGGGAAAGTCTGCGGGTCAAGGCCCTTGGCCGGCTGGGTGTGGAGCATGCTATTTACGGTAGCAGAGTGGATGTGGCAAAGGCGGCGGTGCAAGAAGTGGGTGTGCTGTGGAGAGAGTGCTAGTGACGAACACATGGCCTATGGCGGCCGACGAGGAGGGGACAGAAGGAGAGGAGGACAAACCGGGTACGTGCCACAGGCTGCCACGGGCGGTGGCGTGCAAAATGAAAAGACCGGACATACGCTGCGACACCGTGCCAACACCATGCGGGTGCACAACGTCCATGCTCATGGGGTCAAGGGCAGTAGCGGACATAAGGCTAAGCTCAAGACGTGGGACGAAGAGGACATCGGTCAAGAAGATATCACCGACAGGACCACGGAAACAAACGACGCAGACATCGCGGAGAGGTAACACGTTTCCGGAGCCCATTTGGACCCCGGATACATCGCCAATAGGAGCAAGCAGACTAAAGGCCTCGCGAGAGGCCGTCATGTGATGCGTGCTGGCAGAGTCGATGATCCAGGTCTCGGCAAGGCCCTGGACCAGTGTCGCCAGATCATTGACAGTCACATGTCAGCAAGTGAGAGACGCCAATGCGGTGGAAGGGGGCGCGAACCGAGACTGCCAATCATCAAGCTACGCAACGTCATCACAAAAAGGGGCAAAGGAGATAGCAGAATATGGTGAGATAGAAGAGGAAGTAGGACACGACCGTAGCTCAAGCTCAGTCATGTAGGGCAATAGGGACGAGCAGGAGATGACGCAACTCGCACTTCCTTGGGGGGGAGGACGAGGCACACCGAGCTGAAGCGCAATGAACTGCTCCTGCTGATGCTCGCACATGGATAACCCAAGAGTGTAGACTGAGTGTGGAGTGATGGCACCTAAGCTCGGATAGAAGGAGGACTGCCCCGGTGAAGGGAACGGGGGCACCGATGGCTGCGGATGACACTAGTGAGGAGCTGGCATCAGCGGGAACGGTGTTGCGGTCGGAGGAGTGGAGCTGCTGGACACGGTCGAGGCGTCAGGGCCGACGAAAGCTACGGTGGCGGAGGCGAGACAGTGCTCCTGCTAGCGACGCATGGTGGCGATGATGCATGCCTCATCCGTCGGCAGAGGGCACGTGTACCACCCATGCCCTGGCTGGCCATAGTTGTGGTAGAACGAGCCAGTACTAGACCCAGTCGACTATTGCTGCTACTGCTTCTGACCCTTGCCCTTCTTGTCCCGGCGCTTCTTCTTCCCCAACGACAAGAAGCTGGTGGAGGTAGCAGCTACGGGGGAAGCGACGACCACAAAAGCGACCGCAGGGGAGGCAAGGATCTCTGTGTACTGGAGACGGGACTCTAGGTGAGCTTCCTTAATCTTGAGGAAGAGCTCATATACCCAGGGCATGAGGGTGTCCTGGGGTGACATGGTGGAGAGGACATCCTGGGAGTAGTGGAAGAAGACATTCGCGTATACGCCGGTGGCACCGCTCTTGATGGTAAGGAGCGCGGCCAGAGGGGGTGGAGCAGAGGTGCCCAGGCGACGGAGGATTTCCTTAGCCCGCTGCCAGTATTTTGTGACTGTCTCGGTCTCCCCCATGTGCATTGAGTTGAACTTCCGCAGCAGACGACTGTTCTCAATGTCGCTGGACAGGCGATGGGGACAAGTGAGGACATGCCACGTGGCTGCATGGTCTGGGGTGCCGCCGGTGGTAAAGTTGCCGAGAAAAGGCTCTAGGGCCAGGCGGGAAACCGGAGGAGCGACGGGGCGCGTACGGCACGACCGGCATCATACAGCTGGTCGGCATGGGTGGAGTCGTACGGGAGGGTGTAGTATGCTCACAGACCCTCACCCTGCGTCCAGATGCGGAAGCTGAGCTCCCAGCTCTGGAACTGTTCGCCGTCCTCAAGGGGGACGTCTCAAAGTCCTTTTGCCTGCAGCCAGCACCTTGAGTGGGGCCAAGGATGGCAGTCACAGTTTGCCGCTAACGCTGATTCTGCTGATGCGCTTGGTAATGCGTGGCAGCACACATAGTGGGGGTGGCGTGTCAGGGAGGAAAAAATGGCGGAGGGGCATCGGTGGCAGTCTGTGAGGCCAATGGCTGTAGTGTTGCAAGCTGCTGCGTCAGTGCGGCGAGCTGTCGCTGAATGGCAATCAGGTGGTCAGAGGTGCCGGCGACGATGCTTGTGGGGTGTTACTGCTGTTGCTATTGGATCTACTACTGTTGCTATTGCTGTTCCTGCTCTTGCTACTGCTACTCCTACTACTGGTGGTGGTGCTACTGCTGCTGCAGATGTTGCGGCTGTTGCAAGAAGAGGGGGGGGTACCCCCCCTAGGGGAACCCCCAACGGAGGAGGACCCCTCTTTGTTTTTTTGTTTTCCTATTTTTTTGTGCTGGTGATGTCAGCAGTGATGTCAGCCTAGGATGGCTGGCATCAGCAGATGGTGCCGCATTATCTGCTGCTGCTGTTGCTACAGATTTTCTTTCCCCCTTCCCCTTTTTTTGTTCTTTTCTTGATGATTTCATTAGTGAAATCAGTAGTGACGTCAACGGTTAGATGCTGACATCAATAGCGGTTGTTGTTGGGACCACTGCTGCACAGTTGCAACGGCTACTGTTATTGATGCAGCTACTGTTGTCATTGATACCGCTTCCGCTGCTTTTTGCTGCTGATGCTACTGTTGCTGCTGCTACTGCTATTGCGGCTATTGCTGCTACTACTGCTATCGCTGTTGTTGCAACTGTTGCTGCTATTGCTGCCACTTCTGCTGCGGTAGCTATGGCAGTAACAACTGCTGCTGCTGCTACTCTAGTTGCTGTTGCATTCGTTGCTAGTGGTGTTGTTCCCGCTGTTGCCGCTGCTGTTGCGTGCTCTTGTGGCTGTTGTGATTGTTGAAGCAGCTAAGGCTGCTGTTGGTTGGATGGGGGATTTTTCTTGTCCTTTTTTTTCTTCTTCTTTTTGTCTGGCACAGCGAGCTTTGCTACTCGCTATGAGCAGCGGGCTGCAAGCAGTGAGCTTGCTGCTTGCTACCCGCAGTCCGCTGCTTGTAGCGAGCAGCGGGCTCACTTCTTGCAGCCCGCCGCTCGCGGCAAGCTACGGGCTGCGAGCAGCAGCAGCTACTACTGGCTGTTGCTGGCTACTGCTCGTTGTTGTTGCTACAGCAGCCGGTCGTTGCTGCTGCTTGTTGCTGCTTGCTACTGCGGCTGCTGCAGCTGGCAGTTCCTGCTACTCGCTGTCCCTACTATTGCTGCTCGCTGCCGCTGTTGCTGCTGCTCGCTGCCCCTACTACGGCTACTACGAGGTGCTGCTGCTGGCCGGTGCTGCTGCTTGCTGCTGCGAGCTGCTGCTACTGCTGCGAGTTCCTACAAGCTGCTGCTGCTGCCGGCTGCTACTGGTGCTGCAAGCTGGTGTGAGCTGCTACTGTTGCCGGCTGCTACTGCTCCACACACCTGCTGCTGGCTGTTGCTGACCCTACTCGCTGCTATTGCCTACTTATGCTGTTGTTGCAAGCTGCTGCTGCTGCACGCTGGTATCAGTCACTACACCTGGGTGACGTTGCCACGTGTGTCGTTGCCTGCAGGTGTTGGACGCGGCCTGCCGCTCACTTCCTCGCGTCATGCGTGGGGGTCAGTGCTGTCGGAGAAAATCCGGCAGCATTTCCCCTGGCCTAGTGGCCGTGGGAAAAATTCTGACGCTGCCACCAAGCGGGTCAATGCTGCTGGAAAAAATCTGGCAGCATTACCCTTACACTGACGCATATGGGGGTCCGCCGGCGTTGTCTGGCACCTGTACGCCAGTCTTCTGGTGTTGCTGCTACGCTCTGGCTCTGATACCAAGAAGGAAAACCTAGGCAGCAGGTTGGGGCAGAAGCGTTGTTGATATAGCGTACGGGCTTCCATGCTCGTTGCTTAAGTCTGTTGCCCCCTTTGTCTGCTGCTCTAGAGTCGAAGTCTGGAAGCTCTAGGTTTTTTACTGTAAAACGCGCGCGCAAGTGTTAGCGCCAGAAAGCAGCTGAAAGCTAAAAGTGACTGATTAGGAATGAAGAATGAGCAACATTGGGAGACCCCTCCAAGTTCTAGCTCCCCCCCAGCTCTGTAGAACTTGTTACTTAGCTAACCAGCCAATCAGAGAATAGTCCCAGACCTATTTTTTGGTAGGCAGGGTTTTCTCAGTGAGCCCTGCCAGATGGCCGACAGCCGAAAGCCCGGGTGTCGTCCGTTTTGCCTGAAAACTGGACCATACCAAAACGCAAACGCTGCAAACGCAGTCGTGCGGTCAGAATTGGCTAGAAAAATAGCAGTAAAGAGTTATGGCTGCCTGAACCCAGGCAGTGCCTACGATGGTCCATGATGCCAAACAGTGCCACGAAACACAAGACATGGACCCTAGGCAGAGCATGACACTGCAGGCGGAACAATACAGTCAGTTCCTGCGCCTGACGCATGCAGACAGCATCTGCGGTGGCAGTGACCGCCGGTGGCCCGAACGCCGTGGAGGCCTGCTGATGGAGTTGAGCACGGCGTCGTGGAGAGGAGGCTCCAGTGAACTGAGAGTAGGCTTCAGTGTGCGTAGGCTATACCGGACGACACTCCAGCAGCGTCAAATCTCACCATCAGTCATCTGCACGCCGATGTATACAAGCTAGGAGGACACAAGAGAGAACAATGAGGATGCATAAAAACCATCACAGATACATGGATGCTCGGCTTGAGACTTTGCACGTCTACGTTCAAACGACGTAGCATTTTGACATGTGTACGCTGAGTTACGGCCAAAACAGTGGTTCTAGGCCGGTTTTAGGACAGACCTTGTGCTGCCGCGTGCGACACCCGCCGTGCGCCAGAGCAGGTACTTATGCCATGGACCTATCATTTCTCATCTCTCTCTAGAAATGCTATTGAAGCATTATGACACTTTGACATGTGTCTCCAAGCCAGACCCTTGCTGTTGTGTGTACGACCCGTGACTGTCGTCACCGTCTGACCAGGCAGTGACGCCTAGTCAGCGGCTGTGTTGCTAGGAAGCTTCCACTCATCTTCTCATGGTATCATAGCAGTGAGACAGTTCTTGTTGAGCTACACAGTAGAGACGTAGCAGAATCACAACAGTGAGCTTTACTGCTACAACCAATCCATAGGGACCTGCCGACGACACCGTGCTGCCGGCAATGTCACCCACCTTCAGCACGTGAGAGTGCCTCAGAAGCAGCTGCTAGCAGCAGCAGGTGACAGCTTCAGCAGGCGGCAGTCGCTAGTAGCTGCTGGCATTGGCACTAGCAGCGACGGTAGCAGGCCGCAGCCGCAGGAGGCAGCAGCGGACAGCAGTATTTGTAGTGCAAGGCAATAGCACCGTGCAGCAACAACAGCGTGCAGCAGCGCTGTGCAGCGGGGGCGGCGGCTGCGGTCAGCAGGAGCGTGCAACAACCACAGCATTGAGTAGCCACAGCAATAGCATACATCATCAGCAATAGCAGCAGGGCAGCAGAGCAGCTGCGGGTGGCGACAGCAGCACGCGACAGCCGTAGCGTGCAGCAGTTGCAACAACATTGCGTAGCAGCGTCACGCAGCTGCGCTGGAGCACAGCAGCAACGCGCAGCTGTTGTCATAGTTATGCAAGCAGCCTCGCGGCTGCTGCTGCTGGTGTTGTCGTTGCAACAGCAACAAAGCGGAAGCTGCTGTGGAGCTTCCGCGCAGCTTTTGTGTGGCTGCTCCAAAGCAGCCGCCCCCGTGCGCAACGGGGCAACAACCACGAGGGTTGTCCGAAAAAAATGGGGCTGTCCCGATGTCAGCATTTTTCTTGCTGACATCATCAGGTCCATGTTGACGTGAGCAAACCCCTGCTGATGTAGCACTTGCTTTAGTCAAATTTTTGATGGAGAGAAAATCGTTGCCAGCATTTTAACTCATCGAGAAATGATGACGGTTTTGCAATCTGACAAGTTTGAAATCTCGGCCCATACTGAGCGCTGACATGGCTGCGGCCTCTGATAAGGGAAAAAGATCACTAGATCCCTCTTCTTCCTCCTCAGGGGTCATGAGCCCACTCTTGCAGGCTATTGAGAACCTACGGAGCCAGCAAGACGTGATGCGTTGTCTACTGCAGGAGCAGACTGACGCTATCCGTATGCTCATTGAGCTTCTTCGTGGTCAGTCCACGGTCCCATGGTAGACCTCAGAGGGAGCTGTCGGTATTGCACCCACTGCAGAGCAGTCAGCACCAACACCGGTGATAGGAGGAGGACGTCATCTCTTGATCCATGGGATTAGGACCCTGAAATGCCAGGTATGGAGGGCGGCACTCGCGAGAGCGAGATTCGTGTGCTTCAAGAGAGACTCCGCTAGCTCCAGACACGATCTCAGTCCCCACACACATCTGTTTCCTCTTTTCCCAAGATTCCATCCTCGCATGACCTCCACCCCAACGACTTTTCTCTTCCTTATGTCTTCCCCATCTCTCATCCTTCTCATTCTGTGCTTGTTCTCCTTACAAAGCGGCAACCTAAGGATTTTCAGACACCATCCCCACGATATGTACGCGAGGATGGTTTTGACTGCTGGGAGATCCTTTTCCCGGTTTGGGCCACTTTAGAGGGAGTGTGGCCCTACTATCACAGTCCGTATCAGGTGATTGACCGAGCACAGGTGCTGACAGCGGCCATGGCGATGCGCAGACTTATTTCTGCTATGACACGCGAGACCGTCGTAGAAATCCGTCCGTTCCTTGGAGAGGCCGGCATAGGCACAGGTGTTAATCCATGCGGGGGCTGGGATCTAACACTATCCTTCCTTGTTGCAGAGACGCATGCCACCCGCACTGTCCACATTCATGTTATTCACTCCCTTCGTCAAGGACCTATTGAGTCTGCAGCTGACTACTGGCGGTGCGCCATGCGCATCTACACGCGCCTTGGGACCTCAAGAGGCACACAGCTGTGGGCACTCCACAGGATCATGCTCGTAGGCCACCTTGTGCACGCAGACATTGTCACGAGGTACAGCAATGCCATGCTCGAGCCCTTTTCCACCTCCCTATAGCTCCTTCCCTGGGCGTATCAGCTTTTCCTCTAGATGACTTCCGCCCGTGAGGCAGCCGTGGATCATCAAGAGAGTCCTCTTGCTGCAGCAGTCATTGCGTCACCACAGATGCCCCTCCAATAGTTTACTCCTCCATCCTCTGGCACAACCCCTATTCCCTTCCACCCTGATTACCCCAAATTAGACACAGGGTGTGGCAGCAGCAACACAGGGGCAGAAGGGGAGACAGATGCGCGGGTCGGGCCAGTATCAGTCAGAGTAGTAGTAGTCATCGGGTAGTAGTAGTGTATCTACTAATCACTGCTACAAGTGTGGAGACACTCATTGCTACACCGAGTGCTAGCAGTCGCTCAACTGGGCATGGATCACTCACGAGCCTCAAGCTATACATGCGCTACGGCCTACGTCGAGAAGCACATCCTTTGGGTGTGCAACGACCATGACCGCATCAGTTCCCGCTTCACCACCAGCAACCAGTGGCGACCCGTACCCACGTGACCGCACCATCGCCGAGCTCCGTCACCTTCTGGCACTTCCCTTTCACAGAGGTGCCAGTGTGTCGTCACAGCCAGCTGGTTCACAGACTATTGGTTTGTCTGTTGTTGTAGCTCATGGTGACTCGTGCGGGGGGGCACAACTTGCACGTGATGCCAATGGGCCTAAAAGTACCGATTAGATTCATGAGTCTCACCTTTGTGCCCTTCGTTCTTCCTTTTCACCTGTTGTCCAACGGCTGTCTGAGGCCGAGTGTTCTGTTGCCCATTGTACAATGATGTCCACAAGTTGTGATTCTGGTGGCACTTGGATCATTGATTCTAGTGCCACTCATCACATGACCTGTCGACGTAGTGTCTTCCTTGTTCTCGGTCCTGTTACGTCTGTTCGTTTTGTCCACACAGGCTCTGGTCAGTCCTTGCCGGTCTAGGGTGTTGGGGTTGTGTGCTTCGATGGCCTGTCTGTCCTCGTGTATCTTTCTGAGGTGCTTTTCGTACCTGCCCTTGAGCTTAGGTTGATTTATGTGCGTGCCTGCACATTGATGGGACTTTCAGTGGAGCACACTACAGACTCCACGACTGTGATAGCTGTTAATACTCATGCCTTTGTTCTTCGTGCCTCTGTTGTGGATGATCCATATTGTATCTCTCGGATTTCTCCTCCTCCTCCTTGCTACCCTTCCCCTCCAGCTAGAGTATTTGTCACTGGCGTTCTGTCTGCTGAGCCCCAGCGACATTTGCATCATCGCCTATGTCATGTGAACTCCGACAATGTGTCGAAGCTCATTCGGACACAGTCCGCACTCAGTCGTGACACGGGTTCTTTCGAGAAGTCGAACAAGACCGATTGTCTGTTTTGCGCTCAGGGTAAGACGCATCGTTGTACCTACCCTGACTCCCGTTCTCACTCACTTCGCCCTCTTGAGTTGGTCCATTTGGACCTTCTCGGTCCTCTTCCTGTCGAGTCTCCATCCGATCGGGGCAGATACGTCCTCACCTTGACTGATGACTTCACCCGGATTCCGTGGGTCTACAACCAGTGCTAGAACAGTGATGCCTCTCTCACGGTTTGCCTCTGGCTAGTGATGGTTGAGCGTCAGTCTCGGGAAATGCTACAAACCTTCTGCTCAGATGGCGGCAGTGAGTTTCTTGGTAAGATGAACGATTTCTTTGCTGAGCATGGGGTGTTTCATGAGGTCTCCGCCCTGCTACTCCTGAGCACAATGGTGTCTCTAAGCACTGGAACCGTACCATGGAGGATGCCGTTTGCGCTATGCCGTCCGAATTTGGTCTCCCGGAGTCCTTCGCCTTTGAAGGATTCCACTACATGACGTGGGTATGGAATCGCCCCCCTCATAGTCCCCTTCTAGACAACGTTATACTGTACGAGCATTGATTTGTTCATCGTGCTGACCTGCGTCTCGCTCGTGTCTGGGGATCCTTGGCTTCTGTATGGTACACAGAGGACCAGCAGGGGTCCAATGTCTCACAGCGGGGTCACTTGTGTGCCTTTGTAGGCATCCTTTTGCAGTCGAAGGCCTGGCATTTTTGGGACACCGCCAGTCGTCGCATCATTGAGTCTCAGGACGAGCTCTTCTTCAAGTCTCTCACCTACTATGATCTGACTTCGATCACGTTGATGTCCGTCACACATATTCCTACGTGTGAGGCTTCTCAACGGAATGGGGAGTCTGAGCCTGCGAGCAGCTCTCGCCCGGCTGATGTGCCCGTTCGAGCCCCCTCCAGTTCTTGGTCTCCGGCTCTTGATGACCGAGCCATCATCGCTGTCGGCACAAAGACCTCTCCAACACAGCATGCTTCTACCCCTATTCCCTCGCACCCCACAGGTACCCATGATCTTGTACCTGTGTTCGCCAGTGCCCTTGCCTCTGTGCGTGGTCCTGCCGTACCTCCTGCTCCTACTGTCACACCCTGTCCTGTGTCTCCCAAACATCTCCTCACACTGCATCACCTGCAACTTTGCCTTAGCCCTCACCAGATGCGGTTGTGCCTGCTAGGTTACTCACGTGAGCCCGGCCGTCATCTTCCACCATTGGTCACCGGCATCCAGTGAGTGTCAGGTCCCGCACCCAGGCGCTCAACGTGCAGCATCGCTGGTGGTGATCCCAGCACAAAGAACCCAGGCCTGAGTGTCCGCACATCGAGTGTGTCTCGAGGAGCTGACCTTGTGGTCGTCAGATCTAGCACTGAGGCGTGTGCACTTGCCACTGAGAGCTCCCCCTTATGGCGCCTGATCCAGGCAAACTGAGGGAAGCTCTCTCATCAGAGGATACTGACGCCTGACGCGCTGTATGCAAGGATGAGCTTCACACCATCCGTGAGCATGGATTTTACAAGCTAGTTGACCTTTCACCTGGGAAGAAGGCTCTTTACTTCAAGTGGGTCTTTTGCAAGAAAGTGAAGTCGGATGGCTCACTGGAACGTCACAAGGCTCGCTTGGTTGTCAAGAGAGTGCAATGTACTCCGCCTCAGTAGTAGAAAGTGAGACGCACTCCTGCTTCCTGCTTGCCCACGAGGCAGCACCACCGTTGAGAAGACAGACAAACCCTGAGGTGGACTTCCTGTCATCAATCCATCCTCCCCAGTCTGCGTCAGTGTAGCATGTCAATCGCAGCAAGTCTGATCCTTCTAGACCTCCAAACCAAAGTCCAACGTGCCGAGTCTATTTGAGGTAGCGAAAAATCCGCTTCACCACTTGCCAATGTTCTGGCCAAGGGTTGGCCATAAACCTGCTCACCTGACCCACTGCATAAGCAATGTCAGGTCGCGTTCCCACCATCGCATACCTGAGGCTCCCAACGGCGGACTGGTATGGAACGTTTTGCATCTCCCGCCGGTCTGCCTCGTTGCTTGATGACATGGAGGAGGAGAGCTTGCAGTCGGAGGGCATGGGGGTGCTGACGGGCTTGCAGTACTCCATGTGGTAGCGCTTCAAGACGTCCATGATGTACTTGGTCTGGTTGAGCTCGATGGTGCCTGCTTTGCGGTTGCGGTGAACAGCAATCCCGAGGTAGTACTCGAGAGGTCCCATGTCCTTCATCTTAAATCTGCTGGCCAGATTTTTCTTGAGGTCCGTGAGAGCCTCCTGCGAGGAAGAACACATGATAAGATCATCCACGTACAACACCACAAGTAGCAAGCCACGTTCGTCCTCCCGCACATAGACGCTGGGGTCATTCTTGCAATGTGCGAAGGAGATCTCAGCCATGAAGCTGTCCATCTCCTTGTACCAGATCCGTGGGGCCTGTTTCAGCTTGTACAATGTACGAGCATTGCTGGTGGATGTTTGCAATGCTGTTGCTCCTGTGCAGTTGGCTGCCCTGGAGTTAATGTTTCCTCTTTTGAAGAGCCACTGGCCTCCGAGCTGGTCTCAGAGGCCTCGGACGTCTCCGACTCTGTATCGGAGCTCGCCGCCGCGTCAGCCTACGCAGCCGCTCTTCCTGCCACATCAATGTACTTCACTGCCTTCTGTACTGGCACCACTTGCCAGTTTTCGGGAGCTTGATCTCCAGAGTCCAGCAGCACCAACCACTCTCCCTGTTTTGGGGCTTGCGTGGGATCAAGCATCTCTTCCTTGCCTGGTTTCCTTTCATCAAAGGTTACGTCCCGGCTGGTGATGAGTCTTCTTCCTGCCAGGTCCCATAAGCGGTATGTCTTGTGGGCCGTCTCATAGCCCACCATAACGCACTTTTCGTGCTCTTGCATCCAGCTTGCCGGCACCCTCACCCGCCTGGACCTTTGTCCATGCGGTGCAGCCGAATACTGTCAGGTGTGATGCGTCCGGCTTCTTCCTTGACCAAACTTCTTGTGGCGTCATCCGTTGCTTTCCCTTCTTCTTTCTGCGCCTGCCCAGAGCAGCCGCATGAATCAGGTTGACAAGATAGCATGCCGTTCTTGCCGCTTCCGCCCAGAACCACGGTGGAAGCTTTGCATCAAAGAGCATGCTACGCACCATGCCGAGGATGGTCTCATTCATCCGTTTGGCAACACCATTGCTCTACGGCGTGTAAGGCGTTGTGGGCTGGTGGTTGATTCCATGTTGTCGCAACCAACCCCTGCATGCCTCGTACTCTCCACCGTTGTCGCTCAGCATCACCTTGACTTTCTTTCCGGTCTGCTGCTCCACCATGGCGACAAACTCTTGCAACTTTTCTCTGACCTCTCCCTTTTTTTTGAGGAAGAAGATCCACACTTTGCGGCTGTGGTCGTCTATGAAGGTCAGAAAACACTTGCTACCACCGTTTGACGCCATGCGAAAGGGTCCGCAAACGTCGGTGTGAATGAGGTCAAGGGCTGATTCTGCGCGGAGACCATTGCGCTCAAAGCGCGTTCGCTTGGTCTTGCCTTGGAGGCAAGGTTTACACAGGCTGCCACACCCAACCGCATCCGTCTTGCAACCATCCATGCCACGGACCAGCTGTTGTTGCTGGATGACTTGGAGCGTGCTGTTTGCAATGTGCCCAAAGCGTCTATGCCACAGATCAGCGTCTTCGTCCTTTGCGGCAGAGGATACTTTTTCAGTTATCGTTGGTGTGCTCTCCTGCGTTGGTGCCGAGACCACTGCCTCAGCTGCACCCGCATGACCCTCGTCTTTCAAGCTCTTTGCTGCCGTTGTCTGCAATACGTAGAGTCTGTCAACCCGTGGAACCTGTGCCACGAGATCTTTGTTGGCGTAGATGACCTTGATGTCCTCGTTCCTGGCGATGACCACCTTCTGCTGCGTGAACACCACCGTCATGTCCTTGTCCATTATTTTTGACATGGACAGAAGCTTTGCCGCAAAGGAGGGCATGTAGACCACATCACGTAGCCATAGATCCTTCTCTGCACCATTTAGGCTGATGCTCACCAGCTTGTCTCCCACGCCTTTTGCGTTCACAACGCTACCGCTTGCACATCTGAACTGCCGATCGGTGGGGCCAATGGAGACAAATCCAGCCTGGTCATTGCTAGAGTGATGATCGGTGCCGGAGTCGAGCCCGAAAGCTCCTGGCCTGAGCAGCGCCGATCCTTTTGCCGGAGGCATGCTCTGTGCCATCATGTTGGTGGCTTCTTTGCCACCCTTTTTGCTGCCTTTGTTCCCACTGCTTCCCCCATCTTCCTTCTTTGGCGACCTGCACTCTCTTTCCTAGTGCCCAGGTTTGCCGTAATTGCGGCAGTTGCCCTGTCGCTTGGGAGCCTTGCCCCCATTGTTGCCTCCGCCGCCACCGCTTCTGCTTGCGCCTTTCTGACCGGGGACTGACCCGTTGCTCTCGTGGCCACCATAGCGAGGGGCATAGGCTGAGAAGTTAGCCTCACTTCCGCTGCAGCGCATGACCTCGTTTCGCACGTACTCGAACACTACCGTGTACGTCAGGTCATCCTCCTTCCAACCGCCCATGACGGTGATCATTGGGCTCCAGCTCTCCGTTAGCGCCATTAGGAGGATGATGGCTTGCATGTTTTTGTCAAGGTCCCAGTTCATCTGGCGAGCCTCGCCAAGGAGTCCTTCAAACTCCTGTAGGAAATCGGGGATTGATTTTCCCTCATTCACCCGCATGCTGATCAGTCGTTGTAGAATGAATGCTTGTCCTGAATAGCCTTCCTTCTAGGTGGAAGGTTGACTATCTCGTGAAATCCGTGCTCTCAGATGGTATGAAGCTCATCCTCGCAAGGAGCACGCCAGGGGTCTACATCTTCTGATTAGAGAGCTTCCGTCAGTTTTCCCGGATCAGGCGCCATAGAGGGAGAGCTCTTAGTGGCAAGTACACACACCTCAATACTGGGTCTGACGACCACATGGTCTGCTGCTACATCACAAGCGATATGAAACTCGCGAGTGACTAGATCGTGCCCTACAGGGCACGCTGGATGTACCGGTGTGTGATCTGTGAGGACACTTAGGCCTAGGGCCTTTGTGGCGGGATCACCACTCGCGATGTTACGAGTGGAGTGCCTGTGTGTGGGGCCTAACACCCACTGGAGATTTGGAGATAACCGAGCTCACGCAAGTAACCTGGGCTGGAGGGGCTCACCTCATGCTCAGACATGGGCACGATCACATCTGGTGAGGACTGAGGTAAAGGGGCACGTGATGGAGTGTGAGGAGATGCGTGTGTGGGAGAAACAGGACTAGGTGTGACAGTGGGAGCAGGAGTTGAGGTAGGACCACGAGGTGAGGTAGGATTACTGGTGGACACATGTGCAGAATCATGGGTGCTTGTGGGGTGCGAGGGAGCAGGGGTAGAAGCCGGCTGTGCTGGAGAGATCTTTGGGCTAAGAATGATGATCGTTGGGTCATCAAGAGCCAGAGACGGAGAAGTGGAGGGAGCTCGCACAGACACATCAGCCGGATGAGAGGTGCTCGTGGGCTTGGACTCCCTCATCCGTTAAGAAGCCTCACATGTAGGAACATGAATGACGGACAACGACACGATCGAGGTCAGATCATGGTAAGTGAGAGAGTGAAAGAAGAGCGCATCGCGGGACTCAACGATGCGACGACGAGCGGGGTCCCAGAATTGCAAGGCCTTCGACCATGGGGAGATGCCCACGAAGGTACACAAGCGACCCCGCAAGGAGACCTTAGACCCGTGCTGGTCATCAGCGTACCACACAGAAGCCACGGATCCCCAAACACGAGCAAGACGCATATCAAAACGGTGGCCAAACCAGAGCTCGTACACTGTAATGTGGCCCGGAAGGGGACCGTGTGGGAGGTTGTTCCAGACCCACGTCATCTAGGCGAATCATTCAAAGGCGAAGGACCCGGGGAGACCGCACTCAGACCGTATAGCACGAATTACATCCTCCATGGTGTAGTTCCACTGCTTAGAGAGTTCGTTCTGCCAAGGAGTAGCAGGGGTGGAGACCTGGTGAAAGACCCCATGCTCGGAGAAGAAACTGTCCACCTCGCCAAGAAACTCGTTGCCGCGATCCAAACGGAAGGTATGTAGCGTGTGGCGGGACTGATGCTCAACCATCACTAGCCAAAGGCAAACTGTGAGAGCGGCATCACTCTTCTGGCGCAGGATGTACACCCACCGCATCTATGTGAAGGCATCGGTCTGGGTGAGGACGTATCGGCCCCGATCGGACAAAGACTCGATAGGAAGAGGACCGAGAAGGTCCGAATGGACCAACTTGAGGGGGCGAAGTGCTCGAGAACAAGAGTTTGGATAGGTGCAACGATGTATCTTACCCTGAGCGCATAACACACAATTGGTCTTGGGCGGCTTCTTGAAAGAAGCCGCATCAAGACCAAGTGTGGGCTGTGATCGAATGAGCTTTGACACAGTGTCCGAGAGGGTGTGCAAGAAGAATAAATATGAGAAACATGATACAAATCATCCGCAACAGAGGCACAAAGGACAACGGTGGAAGTGCCAATAGGTGTCATAGTCGCGGAATCTACAGTGTGCTCCAGAGAGAGTGCCCATCAGTGTGCTCGCATGCATAGAAAGCAAGATGAGCTCAAGGTCAGGAACAAAAAGCAAGTCAGAAAGATACAAGGGGTTAGACGGACCATCAAAGCACACAACCCCAACACCGTGGACCGACAAGGACTGACCAAAGCTTGTGTGAATGGAGTGAACAGACGAAACAGGACCGAGAACAATGAAGTCACTACGAGGACATGTCATGTGATGAGTGGCACCATAATCGATGATCGAAGTGCCACCGGGATCACAATTGGAGGAGATCACTATACAACGGGCAATGGAACACTCGGCCTTAGACGGACGCTGAGCAATAGGTGAGGAGGAACAACAAAGGGATCATAGATGAGACTCATGAATCCAGTCGGTACTGTCAGGCCCATCATCATCACATGCCAGTTGTGCCCCCTCCCAGGAGTCATCATGAGCGACGAGAACAGGCAAAAAAACAGTCTGTGAACCACTCGACTGTGATACCACACTTGTACCTCCCTGAAAGCGAAGCGCCACAAGGTGAAGGAGCTCTGCGATTGTGCGGTCACACGGGTTTGAGTCACCGATTCTCGCTAGTGGGGAAGCAGAAACCACTGCAATAATGGCTGTTGCGTGACCAGAGGCTATGCTGCTCGACGCGGCCTGCTGTGCTTGTGCAACCTGAAGACTGCGTGTGATCCACGCCCTGTCGAGCGGCTGTTGGCACTCAATGTAGCGATGAGTGCCTCTAGAGTTGTACTAGTGGACAGTACGTCCACTGCTATCGCCCGATGACTACTACTACTGCGACTGCTGCTGGCCCGGACAACGCTTCTTCTTACCCTTCTTCCCTTGTGCTGCGGCTACCACATCCTACATCTGAGTCGGAGTAGCAAGGGTAGAGGGAGAAGAGGAGGGTGTGCCAGAGGATGAAGGAGTTGACTGCAAGAGGGGTGTCGGCTGCGAGGCGATGACTGCTGCAGTCGTGGCCAAATGGTCCATGGGTGCTTTGCGGGCGGAAGTCACCTGAAGTCTCCCTGGAGGAAAAGCTACGCCCAAGGGAGGAGCTGAAGTGAGGTGGAGAAGGGCTCAAGCACGGCGTTGCTGAACCCCGAGAAGATGTCTGCGTGCTCAAGACAAACTCCGATCATGAGCGTGTGAAGTGTCCAGAGCTGTATACCTCCTAAAGTCCCAAGGCGCGTGTACACGCGCACGGAACGCCGCCAATAATGATGTGGGCTCAGCAGGTCCATTACAAAGGGAGTGAAAGGCGCAAATGTGAGCCGCGATGTGGATCAGCACCCGCGCCCGTGTCGGCCTCTCCAAGGAAGGGGCAAAAGTCCACGACAGTCTCAAGCTGCATGGCGTAAAGGAGTCCGCGCATCGCCCGCGCCACTGTGAGCACCTGAGCGCGGTCCATGACCTGGTACGAACTATGATTGTAGGGCCATATCCCCTCTAAAGTGGCCCAAACCTGGAAGGGAGTCTCCAAGCAGTCAAAGCTTTCCTCACTAACATAGCATGGGGGTGGTGTCTCAAAGTCCTTGGGTTGCCGCTCCGTGGGGAGAGCAACCACAGGCTAGGAAGGACGAGGGATGGGGAAGACACCGGGACGAGGAAAGTCGCGGAGGTAGGGGTCACGCGAGGATCGGAACTCCGGAAACCAGGAATCAGAACGCGTCTGAAGCTGGCGGAGACGCTCCTGAAGTATGCGAATCTCCCTCTCGTGCGTGTCATCCTCCATGCCTGATATGCTGGGGTCCTCATCTAAAGGATAAAAAAGTGGCGGGTCCTATCCTGCTGCTCTCCGCGGTGTAGATGCTGACTGCTGTGGGGCCGTGGAGTGACCACAAATAAGATCAGTGAGTGCAGGGATGGCATCATTCTGCTGCTGCTACTGACGACGAATCTCATCCTGTGGACTACGCAGGTCCGCAATGGCCTACAAGCATGGGCTCATGAGCGTTTAGGGGGAGGAAGAGGGATGTGGTGGTCCTTTACCCTTGTCACCGGTCGGAACCATGTCAGCGCTTAGTATGGACCAGGACGTCAAACCGGTCTGATTTCAAAAACGTCAGCGGTTTTCCATGAGTTGAAACTTTGGATTTTTTTGACTTTCCGACCCCAAAAGTTGACAAGGCAAGTACTGACGTCTGCATGGGTTTGCTGATATCAGCACAGACCTGATGATTTTAGCAAGGAAAATGATGACATCAGAACCTTTTTTGTTGTGTGGGAGTCACACGGACTCCTTGGTGTGAGAGGGGGACCTCATCACCCCCTTGCGCGGCTGCGCAGCAACGCAGCTGCATAGAATCTGCACAGCTGTACATAATTTGCACGGCTACGCACCAGCTTTGCACAGCATTGCTGCGCAACACAGCATCTGTGACTGCTTCTGCACAGCACCACTACTGTTGTGGCCGCTGTTGCTACTGCTCCGCAGTTGTAGCTGCTGTTGGAATGCTGTTGCTGCTGTCATTGTTGCTGGCGCTACAGCAAGCACACTGTTCCTGCAACTATCTTTGCACTACTGCTGCTGCTGCCCGTGACTGCTGCTGCCTCTGGTGCTGCTCGCGGCTGCGGCCGTTGCTTGGTGCTGCTGCCGCAACGCATTGCAGCTGCCTGCAGCCACCGTTTTGCACTGCGAGCTGCTTTTGCGGCCTGTCGTTGCGAGTTGCTTCCCCCTTTTTTTGTTTTTTTTTTAGATTCCTAGCCAGACACAGCTGCTGCTACCACCCGGTGCTGCTGCTACTGCTCGGCTTGGCTGATGGAGCTGGTTAATGCCGCCTCACACCCGGTGAGGTGGTGGGGATTGCGTGGTGATGTCGCTGCTGAAAATGGTTGCAACGGGTCCTACGATACGGTGGATGGGGTGACTCTCATTGCTGCTGCCGGTGCTGTGTCTCTGCGACGGAGCTCAAGGAGAGAGGTCTCGCTACTCTGATACCATGAGAAGATGCGTGGAAGCTTCCTAGTGACACAGCCGCTGACTAGGCGTCAAAGCCTGGTGAGACGGTGACGACAGTCACAAGTCGCACACACAACGGCAAGGGTTTAGCTAGGAGACACAAGGCAAAGTGTCAGAATGCTTCAATAACATTTGCAGAGAGAAAAGACAAATGACAGGTCCATGGCATAAGTACTTGCCGCGACGCACGGCGGGTGTCGCACGCGGCATCAGTAGGCTTGTCCTAAAACCGGCCCAAAACCACTGTTTTGGCCGTAACTCAGCATAGACATGTCAGAACGCTACGCTGTCTGAACCTAGACGTACAAAATCACAAGCCAAGCACTACGACCGGTCACATGCATGCATCCGGCATCAAACGGTTAACACACAATGCAAAGGCATGCAAATCGGGCCTATGGCCAGTCCACCGATAAACTCCTACATGTTGCAGAACAACTGCAGGAGGTCCGAGACAGTGTCGAGAACTCTGGGACAGTCGTCGATCAGCTCCAAGGTGGTAGTCCGCCACCAGACGACGCACCGGTACCACCTACGTCCGCATCAGGGATCTGCACAAGTATGGACATGGCCAAGTGGTCATAGTAAACTGTACAAGTTGACAGGAATGTTACAAATCACAACAGGAATTTATGCGATGTGCTCGTCACTTGTCATTCCACTCTACATTGCTAAGCTATTAGGGCTTATGAGACTTTGCACGTCTCCCTAGTCTAGCCCTTGCTCTTTCTTGCACCTGCTTGCTTGCTAGTGCGGCAGCTGACTGGATCGTGTCACCACGTCAGCAGCGACAAGGCTTGGAAGCTTCCTAGTAGTTTCTCAATATATTAGATCAATGAGACCTCTCTTGGTGAGCTGTGCCACAGGGACGCAGCAATGGCAGCAGTAGTGAGAGGCACTAAGGTTGCCACATCTTGGACCCGTCGTAGCCGGCGTTAGGAGAAGTTGCGTCACCAGGAAACCGCCACAAGCGTAGCTAAAGGAGTTGTGGCATGATGAGCTATTGCAGCCACGTTGAGCGGCAGCAACAACACTGGGTGGCAAGAGCAACAGTGTGTGTCTACTACCCTTAATAGAGGAAAAAAGGGAGAAGCAGCTCGTAGATTGAGCTCGCTACGACAGCTGCAAGCAGTGGTAGCTCGCAGCAATGGGAGCTGCTTGTAGTAGCAGTGACATCAGCAACCGCGAGCAGTAACAATAGTGCAGCAGCAGCAGCAGAAGTAGAGGTAGCAGCAATGTAATAGTATCATTGCAACTATTGCCGCGACAAGAGCAACAACAGTCGGAGTAGCAACACCGTAGCAGTGATAGCGACTACAGCAGCACACCAGTAGTAGACCCGCCGCAGCAGTAGCAACGGTGTTGTGCAATAGTGATGTTGAGAAGCAATCACTGCTCAGCAGTTCTGCGTAGTAGCACTACTACGTAGTTGTGTAGACGTTGTGCAACACTATGCTATAGCTGCATAGGCATGTGTAACCCATGCACCGCCACGAGCAAGGGATGATACGGTCACCCCCATTGGGGATGACCGCGTCACCCCTTGTGTGGCTGGTGGAGATCCCCACCGGTCATGTAGATCTCTTGTGATTCCAAAAGAAGAAAAGCTGGTGTAAAATACGTCAGCGTAGAAAGAGCTAGCTTAACAACGATGGCTAAAAGTGTTGAAATCATCGGCAGTTGTGCTAACGTCACCAATTTCAAGGTCAAAACGTCATTTTGTTGGGTTTTTAACTCCTTGAAAAACGCTATCGGTTCCTTGTTTGGACCGTTTTGATGTTCAACCCAATACTGAGCACTACGATGGCGCCGGTTCGTGACAAGGGCAAAGGGCTAGGAGACCCCTCCTCTTCCTCCTCTTCGGGTATCATGTGTCCAGGGTCCCAGTCATGTGCAATCAAAGAACTTTGTTGGACACAGGACGAGATGCACCAACAACAACAGCGGTAGACCAATACATCGGAGGATGTTGCAGAGCTGCGGAGGGGTCGTCGAGGGGCCCTACAGCAACCACTAGGAGGATCTATTATAGCTACATCATTCATCCAGCAATCTACACGCTACAGAGCACTTCAGCCTAAGCACCCCTCATCACAGGTTGCTACCTGAGATGAAGAGGAGGTAGGCGATGACACATGTGACGACCAGATTTGTCTCCTTGAGGAGCGCATTTTTAGATACATATGGGGTCACAGCCTCTCACCCTGCCACCTTCTCGTTGTCAGATGCAGGCACGTCATTGAGCACCGTTCACTTTTGGTGGCGTTTCCCTCACTGATGGTCTCCCTATACCTCGTCCACCATGTCCCGAGCCTCAGGTGACCCTCCCCATGGAGCAGTGATCGAAGGACTTTGAGACGCCTCCATCCCCTTACGATACCAATGAGGGATTCAATTGCTTGAAGACCTTGTTTCAAGTGTGGGCCGATTCTGAGGGCATCTGACCTTACTAAGATAGTCAATACCTGACTTGCAACATTCACCAGGTCCAGACAGGAGTGAAAGCGATACCAGACCTGCTCTATGCCATTCCGTGGGAGACTGTGGTCAACTTCAGCCCCAACCTGGGTGAGACCGGGATTGGGACTAGATCAGACCCGCACCATGGCTAGGAGCTGGCCATGACACTGCTCGCTATGGAGACCCATGCCACGAGGTCCCATGGAGCTTGCAGTTTTCTACTAGAGGCGCGTGATGTGCCTTTGCATGCGACTTGGGAATGGCATTGGGACGCAGCTATGGGCACTCGACACCATCATGATGGGGGCACACTTGGACCATATGAAGCTCTTTACTGGCTTTGACTGTGTGGTGCTCTATGGGTCGTTGGAGTCATTACAACGACATCGGCTTATGTGGCTGCTCTCGTCCATGAGCAGAGTCCAATTGTTGCAGTACTGACTACAACCCCTCCTCCTCCTCTGTCTAAGTTCATTAGTCCCACCTCCACCCCTTCCTCCTCCTCCTCTACCCTGAGCAGCCAGACTGAGGGTGTTGTAGTGGCCGCATAGGGGAAGAAGGAGAAAATGTGATGCGGCAAGAGACAGCAGCAGCAGTAGCAACAAGCAAGTAGTGGCAGTGGACCATCTGGCCACTGCTACAAATGTGGGCGCGCTCACCGCTACATAGAGTGTGTGTAGTCCCTTGATTAGTCTCGGATCATGCGTGACCTCGAGGTGGAGCACGCGCAGTGGGTGTCATCCGGTGACACATAGATGTGGCGCACCACGGCCACAATTGTAGCAGGCACATTTGTTTAACCAGGCAGCAGGTTGGTACCCTAGGGATGGCACGATTGCGGAGATTTTTCAACTGGTGGCGCTTAATGGTCAAGGAGGTGCAAGCGTGTCGTCACAATCGAGGGGTCCTGAGAGAGCTTGTCCTATTGTGTCTATTGTCTGTAATGATGCTTGTGGGGGAGCTCAGACGGCTTGTGATGAGGATGGAACCTTTAGTACCAACTGGGTTGACAAGTCACAGATCCGTGCTACACGTCCAACACAGGTGGAGTATTTGATGCCATTTTTTTTCAGTGTCAACGACTGCTCATGAGCTGAGTGGCACTTGGATCATTGACTCAGGTTTCACCCTTCACATTACTTGTCATTGTAGTGACTTCATTGTACTCTGTCCCGTTGCGTCAGTTTTGTCTGTCCGCATAGGGTCTAGTCAGTCGTTGCTTGTGCAGGAAGTTGGGGTTGTATGATTTGATGTTCCATTTGGCCCCTTGTACATTTCCGATATGCTCTTTGTCCCTGTTCTTAATCTCAACTTGCTCTTTGTTCGTGCATGCACCAGGATGGGTCTCACTGTCGAGCGCTCTGCGGACTCTACCATAGTGACGACACTTGGCACACATGCCATTGTGCTTCGTGCCTGCGTTGTTGATGACCTCTATCATGTGCCTTGTTGCATTCCATGTGCTTCTTTCACCTCTCTTCTACACATGTGTTTTTCACTGGTCTTCCCTCCCCAGATTACCAGCGGTTGTTACATTGTGGCCTCTGCCATGTGAGCTCGGACACAATGTCTAAGCTCATTCGCACTCAGCCAACCATCGGTCTTGACGCAAATTCCTTTGAGAAGCCGCCTAAGACCGATTTGTCAGGATGAGATCCGCGTGGTGCGGTCCCGACGTTGGTCCGATAGGCTCTATTGGTTCACGTCTACTGTTTTGGGCGAATCTGAGACTGAGCGTGAGCTTTCTGGTCGCCTCACGCTATGTGAGCAGGAATTTAGAGACGGTCAGTTTGCGAAGGGAATAACGTCGTTTTGCGTTAGTTTTTTTTTAACGTGGACATGATCACAAAATTTATAGGGCTAGTCATGAGCTTTCCAACGCACCAAACCACGCGCGATCCGGCCAAGCGTAGCTCAAGTTATGCTTGCCGAAGCGCAAGTCTCACCCACCACAGAAGCCTGACGCCGCCACTCGCCGTGTCGCCTTCATTCACGTGCGAAGCGCCTTTCCCAAGGCGCATATCCCATTGCACATGGTATGGGAGTCCCCTGCACTGTTTCCACGGACCCTACCCACTTTTGGGTCGTGTTTGGTGATGGGGTGTGACGAGATTCGAAACCTGTCCGTGGACCTGCAATCAGAATTTTGACCGTCCCCGAGAAACAAAACCTACTACTGAGTTTCGGACGTCGAGCCAGGATTTTGGCGAAGTCCCTCAGTAACAACCTGCACTACTGGATCCGGTGGATGATCCACCTGATCAGGCGGATCATCCACCGGACGCCTCGGCAGGCCTATCGGAGCATTTTCTCCAGATGGTGTTTTTGTTACTCGGTCCGGTCGATTATCGACCGGATTTCGAGTCGCAGCCGGATCCCAGAGCCGCTGCGCATACCCCAACTTTGGAAGGCCATATCTCCCTCGATACTTGTCCGATTCCGGTGAAACAACTTCCACCGGATTCAGCAACTCGTCAACTTACAGGGGCAATCCTCCATTTTAGGATCCGAGCAATCTTCGAGTCGCCAGATCCGCCGGAGCGGCGTTTCCACTTTCTGGCGGCTTGTCGGCGCCTCCGGCGCCGCACTTGGGCATGCGGAGGGGCAATGTTTCAACACGATTGTCTTTTTTGCGCCCATGGTAAGATGCATCGCTGCTCTTACCCCAACTCCTCTTCTCGGGCACTACATCCACTAGAGTGGGTCAACGCGGACCTTCTTGGTCCTCTCCCGATCGAGTCCCTCTCAGATTGGGGTCGATATCTAGCCCTCATCGATGACTTCACCCAGATGATGTGGTTCTATAGCCTCCGTTACAAAAGCATTGCCGCCCAGGTGGTTTGCCTGTGGCTGGTGATGGCTGAGGGTCGGTCTAGTCATGCCGTGCACAAGTTCCACTTGGATCGTGGTGGCAAGTTCTTAGGCAAGATTGATGCCTAGTTTGCTGAGCACAGTATTTTTCACTAGCTCTTTGCCCCTGCTACACCACAGTAGAACAGTGTGTCTGAGCGTTAGAACCGCATCATGGAGGATGCGGTTCATACTCTACAGCCTGAGTGCAGTCTTCTTTTGCCTTTGAGGGCTTCTCCCACATGACGTGGATCTCGAATCGCTTGCAGCATGGTCCGCTTCCGGAGCATGTCATGCCATATGAGCTGTGGTTTGGCTATCGTGTTGATCTTTGTCTCGCTCGCGTTTGGGGGTCCCTCGCCTGCATCTGGTATACCGAGGACCAGCAGAAGTCCAAGATCTCATCTTGGAGTTACATGCATACCTTCCTTGGCACCTCTCTGCGGTCAAAGGCCTGGCGCTTTTGGGGCCCTACTTGCCATGGCATTTTTTAGTCTCAAGATGCTCTTTTCTTTGAGGCTCTCACCTACCGCAACCTGTCCTGCATTCGTTCGCTGGCCGCCGACCACGTTCCTACCTGTGTGGCTTCTAGGCGGATGGGGGAGTCTAGTCCCACGGATGGGTCCTCACCTGCGGTACGGTCTCTTGCTACGAAAAATTTGGCCATCTTGGCTATGAGTCCATTAGCCTCATAAGTCCCCTATGGCACACCTGATCTTGTGCCAGTATCATACCCCTCCGGCACATCTGATCTCGTGCCAGTGTCAGTCCCCTTTGGCACACCAGACCCCATACGAGCGTCAGTCCCCTTTGGCACATTTGATCCCGTGCCAGTATAAGTCCCCTCTAGCATACCTGATCCTCTGCCTGTGTACGTCCCCTCTAGCACACCTGGTCCCGTGCTAGTGTCAATCCCCTCTAGCACACCTGATCCCATGCTGGTGTCAGTCCCCTCCGGTATACCTGATCCTAAGCCAGTGACATCATGTCTACCCACACCCACTCTTGTGCATGCACCGATTTCCCCTACGTCTATGGCCTAGCATCCTTCTTCATGGCCTGAGGTAAGCACCTCAGTATCGGACTACTCCCACGAGCCGGGTGGTCGTCTCTGACCACTCGCCTCTAGGGCTCAGCGGATTGCTGACTCGGCGCCTAGACACCCGACTTGTAGTATTCAGAGTGGTTAGCCTAGAACAAAGGCTCTTGGCCTGAGTGTCTTGGCAGACTACACCAAAGTGCATCCAGCATGTCCTCTTGCCCACGAGTTGATCTCTTGTGAGTTCTCAGTTGCTTGCGATGCTGTATCTGATTTGGTCGTGGTCAACCAAGTCAAGAGGGGCATTTTGGCCACCCAGATTCCTCCCTCGATGACGCCTAATCAAGGCATGTTGAATGAGGTACTGTCAGCTAATAATACACAACAGTGGTGTGCTTCTTTCGGGGATGAGATGAGAGCCATCCGTGACCATGATGTATATGAGCTTGTCGACCTCTCGCTTGGACGGAAGGCTGTACAGACCATGTAGGTCTTTCCCAAGAAGATGAAGTCTGACGGCACACTGGATTGCTACAAGGGCCGCTTGATGGCCAAGGGATTCTCACAGGTTGAGGGTGTGAATTTCACTTGTACGTTTGCACCCGTTGGTTGTATGACTACCGTTCATGCCCAGTTCAGGGTTGTTGCTCACTATGACCGGGAGTTGCACCAGATGGATGTGAACAACTCGTTCCTCCATGGAAGTATAGAGGAGGAGATCCACATGGTCCAGCCACCAGGTTTGAGGTTGGTGATAAGGTCTGGCACTTACGGAAGACCTTGTACGGACTGAAATAGTCACCTTGGTGCTGGGACCAAGAGATCACTGGAACATTGACATGTGTCGGGTACGTGCAAGGAAGCAGTGCGTTGGGAGGTGTTGCATTGGCATCCACACGTGCCTTTTGGGTGCCCACGCCAAAGGATTTGGAGTTCTAAGCTGGCAAGGGCTCTGTGCAGGAGTGGCTCTTTGCGGTGAACCAATACGTCACGGCATTGGGCATTCTTGTGGGAGAACATGACACAAGACTTGAGTATGCACCTACGTAGCTCCGGGTACTGGCGTTGTAGTGGTGGTCAGCATTGTGCCGGCAAAACGCTGCTGGGTTACCGGACAGGCTTGGGGCAGGGCATTGGCTTCAGCCATTGCTGAGTCTACCACTGGGGCGGGAAGTGCAACTCGGTGTGCGGCCATGGACAGAGAAGCCAAAGACGTGGAAGCATTTTGAGACAATGTTCCAGGCGTGTTTTTACCTCCTCAATGGCAGCGAAGTCGCACGTGACAAAATCAAACACATCAAGGAAGGTAGATTGGTCCAGGAATACACCACATGCTTCATGGCTTTGGCACTACAGAGCTACGACCTCGCGGACCTCGGAGGCATATGAACCCTACCATGATGGCCTGAAGCCGCATGTCCAACATGAACGCGTGGTGGTTGGGTTGCGGAATTTTAGGGAGCTAGTTTCAAAATTAGAGCACATCAACACATGAAGCTACAATGCGAGCTGGAACACATTCACAACACAACCACAGGTGGAGCAGCCGGGTCAGGCTGTTCCCATGGAGTTGGATGTAATCGGGTAGCGGGGCACGGACGGACAACAAGTACCGAGAGGCATGTGGTGAGCTTGTGGTGAGGAAG